>CABHPH010138352.1:0-21609 GCA_902168325.1 Peromyscus nudipes
GTCTTGGACCTGTTTCATTGCTTTTTCATGGCTTTCTTTCAGTGCTTTATTGTTTTCTTCCAGGACTTTATTGTTTTCTTCTAATTTAATTGTCCTTTCCTCTAGGTTTTTACAGTGTTCTTGCCATTTTTTTGTCTGTTCCTCTATATAAGCCTCTACCTTCTTCATGATGTCATTCATAAGGCTGTTTTCTTCTGCTTCTTCCAATTTTTGATGATCAGCTCTAGATGTTGGAGGAGGGCTAGGTTCTGGTGATGCTGTATTGCTCTTCATTTTGTTGTATGTACTTCTGCCTTGACGTCTGCCCATCTCCTTGTGTTCGATCTTGGTCTCTTCAGCGCACTTGGTGCAGAAAGAGCTGACAGATTCGGGAAGTCTCTCTCTCTTGTCCAGATGGGACTCTCTTGTCCAAATGGGAAGTGCGAGGCAGGTTGGGAGCTCTTGTCCAGATGGGAAGGCCGAAGCAGGATGGGAGCTCTTGTCCAGATGGGAAGTCCGAGGCAAGATGGCAGCTCTTTGTCCAGAAGGGAAGTCTGGGGCAGGATGGGAGCTGGGGGCCGGTCTCTAAGTCTCAGGAAGTGGCAGGGGTCTCCAGGGATGATGAACTTAGGGGCAGGGCTTGGAGACTGAAGGGGTTCTTGGAGAAGGGGTCCTTCCCGGTAGGGGTGGGGGTAGAAGGGAGCCTGCCTGCTGGCCAGAAGCTGGGGCCAAGGTGGCCAGGTCTTCCCAGGGGTGGCTGGTGCTCAGGGACGGGATCTAGGGTAAGGGCGGGCACTCACCTTTGTCCAGAAGGGAAGTCCGGGGCAGGCCCTTTTATCTTCTTGATGTTTACAGATACTCCAAATTAAGCACACAAATGTAAAAATTCAAAGCCTGAGTACATGTGTGGGAAAGAATATGAAACATTTCTTTTTTTAAAATCTGAGGTAATTAGTATAGTATTTTCCAGTTACATTCATTTTTCTATAAATATCACTACTTAACTTTTTATGGCTGAATAACATTCTGTTGTATATATGTACCACAATTTTTCACCCATACATCTGTTGATAGGTATCTGTGTTGTTTCCATTTTCTGGCTATTGCAAATAGATCACTGATGCTTATGTATGTTCAAGAATTTCTGCAGAATACTATAGAAATTTTGAGTATATGCCCAGAATTGATATAGCTGTATCATGTGGCAGTTCTATTTCCAATAATTTGAGAATCTCCAGATTGATTTCCAAAGAAGATGTACTGCTTGCATTCCAATGAACAGTTTGTAAGAGTTACTTTCTCCCTATATCCATGTCAACATTTGTTATTATTTGTATTCTTGATGATGACCATGCTGACTAGAATGAGGTAGAATCTTAAAGTGGTTTTAACCTGCATTTCAATAATATTGAGAATGAATGTTGACTCCTTTTTCAAATTGTTTCATAGCCTTTTATAGTTGTTTTTTGTTTGAATTCTTTGTTTAGGTTTTAGCCCATTTTTTTTTTTAAATTGGACTGTTTATTTTTGTTGTTGTTGTTGTTTTTCAAGACAGGGTTTCTCTGTATACCTCTAGCTGTTCTGGAACTCACTCTGTAAACCAGGCTGGGCTTTGAACTCAGAGATCCATCTGCCTTTGCCTCCCAGGTTCTGGGATTAAAGGCATGTGGCATCAATGCCTGGCTGATGCTATTTTTTAAGTGTCTAGTTTTTTGAGTTCTTTGTATGTTTTAGACAATGGTCCTCTGTTTAAAGTATAGCTAGCAAAGATATTCTCTTTCTGTGGGCTGCTTGTTCACTTGATTGTCAATTTATGTTGCTTTAGTTGCTTAAAGTGGTTACCAGAAAGCAACTCAATATACACACTCTATATATATATACATTTTCTGAGAAATCTAGAGTATTTACTATTTTTATATAATATCTTAGGGTATTACTACTAACTAAAACTACATAATCTCAAATTTATACATGACTCTACTGAATGAAGAAGTGGTGTTTGCACTCCCACTATAAATGCTTAAAAGTCAGTGTGGCCTTTAAGATATTACAAGAGGAATTCAGAAAACTGTGTAGCCATAAAATCATGAATGAGTTTTATAGCTAAATGTTTTCCTGTGTCCCATCTTGTCCACATCTGCTCAGACCGAAGTAAACACACAGAGATTTATATTAGTTAAAACTGCTCAGCCATTAGCTCAGGCTTCCTACTGACTAGCTCTTACACTTAAACTCAGCCCATTTCTGTTCATCTATATGTCACTACGAGTTTTTTGGTTTTACCTGTGTGCCTGTACATGTTGCTCCCTGGATGGCAGGCTGTCATCTCCTGACTCAGCCTTCCTCTTTCTAGAATTCTCTTTGAATTTCCCACCTTCCTCTTAGTTGCCTCGCCATAGGCCAAACGGCTTTATTTATCAACCAATCAGAGCAACACATATTTGCAGCATATAGAAAGACATTCCCCCATCAGAGCTTGTCCATTATTCAATCCTATTCTCATGTAAGACCTCTCATTTTACTTAGTGATAAAATGAAATACAAAAGTGCATTAGACCACCACTTGAGGCTGTCTTTTCATTTTGAAGCACAAGCAATATCGGCTGAGAAATCACAGATGTGACAGTGCAATCATGGCTTCAGAAAAGCATAGCCAAATGCAATTTATATCATCTTTCAGAGCAAATTGATTGTGATATTATTTATATCATTTTCCTCTGTATTGTATTCATTTCTCAATCTATGCATATAAAATGTTACTTTCTAATTCTTGGACTCTAATTCTTGGACTAAAATGTTACTTTCTAATTCTTGGACTATAAGCACTGTAGATTATACAAAGTTGGTCATACAGAGAAATGCATATGAATATTGCTAGGCCCAGATTTTTAGGCAACTACACAAAAACACTGATCACACATGGAAGCACCATGATTACAAAGTCAGAGTTTAGAAGTTTTGTTTTCTGGAAAGGAATAATAAGAATAAGAGAATAAGAGATTTTAGATGAATTTGCTGAAATTATATGATTAAAAACTAAATTAATAGTAAGTCACAATGGCAGATTATTTGATATTATTAAAACATTAAATTGATTAATTAAAATATAGGATTTCCAATGAGTAATGAGATAGTATGGAATAATGAATCTTAAATCCATATATCATTATTCCCAGAAATGGAAAAAGTTTATGGGCTATCAAGATAAGCCAAGAGATCAGTTCTGCATTCATCAATATGTAAATAAACTATAAAGATCTCTCACTTATTAAAATGTCTACTTTGAATGTGTATCACTTAGATCAGAACCATTTCCCCTACTTCCTTTGGCTTTGACCTAGCTCTTTTTATCCTCTGATACTTCATACATCATATATAAACATTTTTAAAGTGTTTTGCTTAGAGAACATGGATAGATTTACCACATAATTAAAGAAGATATTGATGATAGATGTGAATGCCACAAAGTTGTATTGTGCTTTTTCTCCACTCTGAACTATGCTTAATAAGTAGTGTGACTGCCATAAAGCTCACAGAACTTATTTAACTGCATATCTTCACATATTATATCTCTTCCCAGTACACTTTGACTTAAAAGAATTGCTAAAAGTACATTGGTATGCTAGTCAGGAGTCTGTAGTTCTTTTATCATTCTATTCAATTAAGATCCATAAAAACATAATTTGAGCTAATTTTCATAATTTTATTTCTTGTCTTTTCTAATATACTGTAACTTGTGAATTTGTTTCATAGAAGTATCAGAATTTTGAAGAAGTTTGTATACTTTTAAAACTTCAATCTCTCTTTGTATTCAAAGAATGATAGTAATAAACACATTTTATTACTACCTGTATATCAAGTATTTTCTTAAATATTTTATGTGCATTTCCTCAATAATATAACTTTTTTATTATGTTTGTATCTATGTGTGTTGTGTTGTATGTGGTTGTGTGGTATATGTACCTGTTGGTATTGATGTGTGCATGTGTATGTGTGGGTTGATGTGCATGTCTGTGTAGATGTATATGGAAGCAGGAGGCTAGATGCCTTTCCTCAACTTCTCTCTATCTTTATTTTTTGAGACAGTGTTTCTCATTGATCCTGAAGCTTATCATGTTTGGCAGGTTGTATGGTAAATAAATTTCAGGGATCTACCTATCTCTATTCATAACCACTGGGGTTACAGGTGTACACTGCCATATCAGTCTTTGTAAAATGACTACTAAAAATCTGAATTATGTTCTCCTGCTTCTATGGCAGACACTTCACCTACAGAGCCACCTCCCTAGCACCCTATAATCCTTTAGTTGATGTTTTTAATTAATTTAATAATTACTTTATTTTAATATTTATATATTTATTTTTTTATGTGTGTGTGCACATACATGTATGTATTTGTGTGTGTGTGTGTGTGTGTGTGTGTGTGTGTGCATGTCTATATGAGTTTATGTATTCCTTGTGCATTCAGGTGCCCACAGAGGCCAGAGGGGACATTGGAACCCCTGTATCTGGAATTATCAGAGATTGTTAGTCACCTGGATGTGTGTAATGGGAACTGGACCAAAGTCCTGTATAAGAGCGATAAGCACTCTTGACCATTGAGCCCATAATCTCTTATTTTAAAGAAGAAACTGTGGCTTGAAAGAGTCAAACTGATCAAATTTAAATACTTTTTATTTTGTAAATAGAAAATATTAAATTATAATCCAAATTGTTATATGCACAGACATTTGACTGAATTTATGCATCAATGTGTTGCTGGACAAAAAAATCTACAATCAAAGTATGGAAGTATGAATTTATCCAGGGCTTGCCTTGAATTCACTATGTGGAAGAAGGCTAAGGATAACCTTGAACTTCTGGTCTTCTTGCCTCTACCTTTTAGTAAACTTTTGGAGTTTTTTTTCTCAAGAAAACTATTCACATTTTCTGTGGAGAAAGGATTTGACAACTGACCTGAGGCTTACTAAACAAGTTAGGATAGCTGCCCAGTGAGTTCCTGGATTTCTCCTTTTGTGACTTGCTAGTACTAGATTACAAGCATGGAATCCCACAGCTGGCCTTTCAAATGTAGATCCTGGGGATTGAATTCAGGTCCATGTGGCTGCAAGGCCAGCATCTTACTGATTGAGCTATCTCCTCATACACTTTAGTTGTTTTTAATGTATAAGCATACATCACTGAACAATAAAAGTTTAGTCTGTAGTTTGTGGTTTCTTCAGACCATCCATAATAAAGTGACTATGTAGAAATTGTTATTAGAACACCTGACAGCACCACTTGCATGTGTAAAAGGAAGGGATCCTATTGAGGACTTCTAGGAATGGGGGATATAGAGTCTCAGCTGGCAATCTCATATTCAGATGAAGCTTCCAGTGGCAGGATTAGATTGCATTCATTTGAGTTGTTGGCCAAAGGGGTCTGATGGAAATCCTCAAACAACCCAGGCTGTTGCTAAGACAAAAGGTTGCTGTGTGCAAACAGATAGTGTGACCCATTGCTGAGGACAACACCCACACAACTCATTGAACATGGAGAACTTAAGCTGGTGCCCAAATGGAGCCCTTACTCCTATGTTCTAGTGACTTTGGTGCAGGAAGGTACTCTGCAGGCTACCAAAAGAGAAATTTGGATACCAACACAGCCACAAAACTTTGACTTAAAATCTATCCTGCCTGCAAAATATTCTGGGGCAATGGTGGCACAGAACTTGTAGAAGTAGCCAACCAATGTCTGATTTGACATAAGGCCCACACCACAAGTGAGAACCCACACTCAGTACTGCTTGTACAATAAAGAAGCAGAGATTAGTGTTGCTGGCCAGCAGGGAAAACTCCTGCGGCCAGGCTTCCTGACCAAAACCCCCCATCAGACCCTGCAATCCACAAGACCCATGCCCTACCCCAATACACATCTGCCTGCGACCCCAGTAACTTCCTGAGACAAGGAATCCACCAGCTCTCATTGGACAAAGAGGTGAAGGACTCTTCTCCAACCTAAAGTGTCCTGCCTCTAGGACCCAGGCCCTAGGACACTTCCAGTCCCTGGGAATGCCCACCCAACTCTGCCCCAGTTGCTGGCCAGCAGGGAAAACTCCTGAGGCCAGGGTTCCCCACCAAAGCCCCCATTGGACCCTGCAATCTACAAGACCCACTCCCTACCCCATAACCATTGACACCAGTGGCTTCCTGAGGCACAGAATCTGCCAGTTCTCATTGGACCAATGGAGGCTTCCTGAGACACAGAATCCACCAGCTCTGACTGGACCAAGAACCATGATAAGACCAAGAGTGGCTCCCTGAGTCACAGAATTAGCTAGCTTGGATTGGACTAAGAGCAGCTCCCTGAGATACAGAAACTGCCAGTTCCAATTAGTTACAAGAGCTAAGATTGGACCCAGAGGGGGCCCCTGAGACACAGACACAAAAAGCACAAAGTGGACAAATAGCAGCTCACTCAGACTCTGGCATCACTTGCACTTATTAGAGGAAAAGATGTGTAAATGTCAGTACAAAACTACATACAACAACATAAAGAGCAATATGGTAGCACCAGAACCTAGCCAGCCTACAACAGCAAGACCTGAACATTGCAATGTAGAAGAATCAGAAGAAAACAACCTTAAAAAGAGCTTCATGAAGATGCTAGAGGCCTGTAAAAAAGAAATGAAAAATCCTTAAAGTAATTGAGGAAAAGAGAAACAAACAATTGCAAAAAAATCAATAAATCCCTTAAAGAAAGCCAAGAAAACAATGAAAAAGCAATTAAACATGTGAAGGAAACAGTTCAAGATCTGAAAATTGAAATAGAAATAATGAAGAAGACACAAACAGAGGGAGTGCTTGAAATAGAAAATCTGAGTAAATGAACAGGAAACACAGATGCAAGCATAACTAACAGAATACAGGAGATGGAAGACAGAATCTCTAGTGTAGAGGACACAATAGAGGAAATAGATTTGTCAGTCAAAGAAAACACCAAAGACAAAAATGTCATGACACAAAACGTCCAGGAAATCTGGGATACCATGAAAAGGCCCAACCTAAGAATACTTGGGATAGAAGAAGGAGAAGAATACCAACTCAAAAGCACAGAAAATATAGTCAACAAAATCATGGAATAAAACTTTCCTAATTTAAAGAAGGAAATACCTATGAAGATACAAGAAGCTTATAGAACACCAAACAGACTAGAACACCAAAAAAGTTCCCTCACCACATAATAATTAAAACACTAAACATACAGAATAAAGAAAGAATATTAAGAGCAGCAAAGGAAAAAGTATAAGTGACTTATAAAGGCAGTCTGCATCAGAATAACATCCGACTTCTCAATAGAGACATTGAAAGCCAGAAGGTCCTGGACTTCTAATGCAGACACTAAGAATCCATGGCTGCCAGCCTAGACAAATATACTCAACAAAACTTTCATTCACCATAGACAGAGTGAAGAAGACATTGCAAGACAAAACTAGATTTGAACAATACCTATCCATAAATCCAGCCCTACAGAAAGCACTAGAAGGAAAATTCCAACCTTAGCAAGTAAGATACACCCATGAACACATAGGCAATAGATAACCCCACAGCAGTAAATCCCAAAGAAGAGAAATACACACACACATACTACCACCAAAAGATAACAGGAATTAAAAATCACTGGTCATTAATATCCTTTAATAGCAATGGACTTAATTTACCTATAAAAAGACACAGACTAACAGAATGGATATGAAAGTAGGACCCATCTTTCTGCTGCATACAAGAAACACACCTCAACTTCAAAGACAGATACTACTTCAGAGTAAAAGGCTGGGAAAAGACTTTTCAATCAAATGGACATAAGAAACAAGCGGGTGTAGCCATCCTAATATCTAACAAAATAGACTTCAAACTAAAATCAATCAAAAGAGATCAAGAAGGACATTCCATATTCATCACAGGAAATATCCACCAAGATGAAGTTTCAATTCTGAACATTTATGCCCCAAATACAAGGGCACCCACATATGTAAAAGAAACATTGCTAAGCTTAAATCACACATCAAACCTCACACATTAATAGTGGAAGACTTCAACAATCGACTCCCACCACTGGAAAGATCTGCCAGATCGAAACTTAACAGAGAAATAAAGGACTTAACAGATGTTATGAACAAGGAAAGAGAGACCATGATAAATGAAGACCCCATGGGAAGAAGCAAAGTGCTAGAAGGTTCCCAGAAATCCACAAAGATACGTCCAAAATAGACTACTGGCAGTGGTCAAGAAAAAGCCTGAACTGACCTACTCAGGTGATAGGATGGCCAAACACCCTAACTGTCGTGGTAGAACTCTCATCCAGTGACTGATGGAAGCGGATACAGAGATCTATGGCCAGGCCCCAGGTGGAGCTCCAGGAGTCCAATTGGCGAGAAAAAGGAGGGTTTGTATGAGTGAGAATTGTTGAGACCATAATTGGAAAAAGCACAGGGACAAATAGCTAAACTAATGGAAACACATGAACTATGCTCCAATAGCTGAGGAGCCCCCAACTGGATCAGGTCCTCTGGATAAGTGAAACAGTTGATTGGCTTGAACTGTTTGGGAGGCTCCCAGGCAATTTGACCGGGACCTATCCTTAGTGCATGAGCTGGCTTTTTGGAGCCTGGGGCCTATGCTGGGACACTTTGCTCAGCCTGGGTGAAGGGAGGAGGGGACTGGACCAGCCTCAACTGAATCTACCAGGCTGAGCTGAATCCCCAGGGGAATCCTTGCTCTGGAGGAGATGGGAATGGGTTGGACTGGAGGGAGGGCAGGAGGGTGGGGTGGGAGGAGGAGGACAGGGGAATCTGTGGCTGATATGTAAAATTAAATTAAATTATAAAATTAAAAAATAATAATTAAAAAATAATCTATTTTCAATAAAAATTTAAGAAAAGGCCAGGGCTCACTGGGGACATGGTATATAAAAGTTACTGTAAGTGTTATTATTTATATTTGAATTTAGTAAAGAAATAAGAAGCTGACAATGGGGATGTATGTTAACAATTCTTCTGAAGGTTTGTTATTTTCACATGCAGAGTTTATTGAGTGAAAATAGCTAGAGACTATCCAACTCCTTAGAGAGCTACGGTAGAAGTATAAGTAGGGGCTTGGTAATTGAGCTGGGAGTGGAGACTTTGAGACTGGTGATTGGTTGAGAACAGTTGAATGGAAAGTTGAGGAACATTTGTACTGCAGATGATATTCCTCAGCAAGTCATCCTTGTTAGGTATTTCTCTCCTTATCCTGGCATGGGGCTTTAAGGGTCCAGATTCTCTGTGCTTCAGGATGAGTACTTGAACATATTAGGAGGGTTCTACTCATCATTCTGCCACATGCTAGCTCTGTAATCTAAGGAAATGCATATTTTCCCTAGGATTACTATATCACAGACTTGTTACTGCTCTAGTTGGTGGTATAAACCTGGAAAAGTAGGGTCTAAAAATGAGACATACTAAAGTCTTACGTAGGAGCCAACTTTATTCAGAGCATCAGAAAATTTATACTCTGAGAATGAAGAAGAATCATATTAGTAGGTGGTTCAATCACAAGGACAAGCCACACACACACACACACACACACACACACACACACGAGTGTGTGCACGTGCACATGTGTGTGCATGCATGTGTGCATATGTATGCTGTAATGTACATATGGACATCAGGGGACAACTTGAGAGTGTTAGTTCTTTCCTTCTGCAATATGAATCATGGAAATTGAACTCAGGTCATTAGGTCCAATAGTAAATGTCATTACTGAACCATCTCACTAGCCCATAATATTATTTTCTGACAGCAGTGCCTGCTATCACCTAAAGACTTTCCATGAGGCCCCAACTCTTCCCATGATATCCTACCCTAGGGACCATCCACAGAATGGGGAGACATTTGACAGGATACACTTAAACCATATTAAACTCTAGCAATATGTTAATTCCCTGATGGAAAATCAGCAATTGCTAAAGTGAAGGACTTACAAAATATTTGCAACCCTCTTGTCACAAGGCAAGACAGCAGTGATGTGAGCTTTATGCTTCAGAACCTATGCTATCTCTCAGCATCACATCTACAAATACTATGTCTCAAGTGAAAGTTAAATATTACTTTAGAGCACAGGATTACTCAGAACTTTACCGGTTCCTGCCTAGTTCCATCCATCACAAATAGGTTTTACCACCTGAATCTGTATGCCAAACATTGCTCCCAGGAAACTCAACTACAGATTTTACCTGATCATTTTATGTTTTATTTTGCTTATTTAGCATGTAGTAAAAAAATCACGGTTTTAATTTTATATTATTAGTGTTATATTTAGTTTGATATGCTCTTACCTCACAGGTATTTTTCAGATGTTATTGTATTGATAAACAGAATAGCCTTTCCTCTAACCCCTAGAAGATTGACTCTATTGTAATTTGGTGGCTCCAAGGTTGTGTGCAGTATGTTTTGACTCCATTATACAGGCCTCAGATTGATAAGATTCTAAAATTCCTACTTAGAAGTATTCACCCTACAGAAAGATATTTTTATGTATATTTATAACTGGACATAGAATTCCCAGAAATTGAAACAAGGTCTCTGGCAGCTTTGTTAAGGCCTTAATTGCAGAGACACTTTTTTCCTACGTGTGTATGTGTGTCATGTCCATGTGTGTATTTGTATTCACATGTGTGAGGGTGCATGTATGTGTTTGAGTCAGCAGGCCCTTCATTTAGAATGATTTATTTATTTGTTTGTTTGTTTTAACCCACTAATTCCAATTACTACTGTCCATACATGCAAAGATGTGGAAGGTCATTCATTCAGGCATGGGGAACCTACCATTGACCACATTCCTGAAGAAAAATAATTCTCCCTTACCCAGCAATACTAAGTTCTACATTATGGCTTAAGGCCTGCCAAGTCATGGGTTTTTGGCCAGGATTAGAATACCAGACATGAAATTACCTCCTGTAGAACAAGCCTCAAATCTAATCAGGAAACAGTTAGTTAACCTACAGTAGTCGTGCCACAGTCTCAACAGAGGGCACTTCTTGCCTGGCAGGTCAGTAATTTGGAATGCAGTATCCTGTACTGGGTAAGTCCATTCATGTCTTTTTTTTTTAACCAGTAGACCCCATAAAATCTTGCAGCACTATGAAAGCTCTCCAGCAAGGAGGGAAGTTTGGATGAATTTAAAACAAACACACAAAACAATACTGAAAAAATTTTAAGAAATGTAATTTATTTTCTGAGTACTACATATATGGTTTTCAAATATTATTATTGTTGTTCTTATTATTTATTAGGACTATCACTGCAAAACCTTTGACACATTGAGAATGGAAAAATACAAGATATTATTCTTTCAGGTACTCTAAATTTCCTGACTATTCAGAAACAAAATCTATGATCAATTTATTCATCTTTTCACAATAATGAAGAACATATGTTTTATCTGACTAACACAGTTTCATGATGTTCCTAAGATAGAAAAGAAGAAAACACTGGTTTTCTCCATCATTCTTTTACAAAAAAAAAACATAGAAATTTTTCAAAGATTAATCTGATATTTATTTTTTTCCTTTTTTATTAAGAGATTTTCTATTCATTTTACATACATTCATTTTACATATTTATTGATGTCATTATTATAACTTTAATAAATTGTTACCTTTCTTGACTCTTAAAATGGAGGCAAAAAGAAACTAATGCTCCTGTTAGCTGATGAGCTTTTTAATGAATTGTTTTGTTCAAAGGCTGCTGCTAAGCTTACAAAACAGAGTCCTCACATTATGATGCAAAAAAATCTATAAATATCAAAGCAGAACAAAGTGGGCCAAAGGCCAGAGAGATGACTCCACAAGTAAGAGTGCTTGCTGAGCAAACCTGATGACAAGTTCAATCCCTGAGACTCAAACTGGAAGGAGAGAACCAAATTCCTAGTGTTGTTTTGTTCTTTTATCTTCACGTGTCCACAATCACACAAACAACCTCCCCCCCACACACATGCACTCACATGCACACTCACACACACTAATCATAGTAATAAATAAAATTATAAAACTTAAAAGATGAACAAATAATGAGTATCTTTGAGTGAATACAAGTAATATTCTCCAAATGATTTCAAAATTTTAAATTAATGTCCATATGTAGGTATATTCTATGACCCTCAAAAATCTCAAAACATTGGGATTCATTATTTTAAGAACTAAATACACAAAAAGATGTTAGAAATAGCTAAATTATATTTTATCCAGATAGCAGGTAGTTTTGATAGCAAGTATCTTTTCCAAAACTGTTGTCTAGTAGAATCTGATTATATCATTCATTTATACATATACATTCTCTTCTGTCTACACACTTTTTATTTAAATATCACTCCATGAAAAGGTATAAAGGTGAAAATAAATTATAATAGTAGTGAAGGAATATTAGGGCATTCTCATAAATATAGACTGAACATTAAGGTCAATATGCAAAAAACAAAGAAGAATATATAGAAACATGCAGTTACTTTAAGATAAATGTATAGCTATTTCTCACATTGAATATATCAAAGGTGTATGTGGTGGTATTGTGTTCCCCAAAATATTGTGCATGTTAGTAAAATTATCCAGGATCAGAGGACAGCCACAATATTAAACATAGAGAATAGGCAATGGTAGCACATGCCTTTAATCCTAGCATTCCAGAGGCAGAAATCCCTCTGGATCTCTCTGAGTTCAAGGCCACATTGGAAACAGCCAGGCATGGTGACATTTGCCTTTAATCCCAAGAAGTGAGCCTTTAATCTCAGGGAGTGATGGCAGAAAGCAGAAAGATATATAAGGTGTGAAGATCAGAAACTAGCAGCATTTGGCTGGTTAAGCTTTTAGGCTTTGAGCAGCACAGTTCAGCTGAGATTCATTTGGATGAGGACTCAGAAGCTTCCAGTCTGAGGAAACAAGACCAGCTGAGGAACTGGTGAGGTGAGGAAGCTGTGGCTTGTTCTGCTTCTCTGATCTTCCAGCATTCACCCCAATAACTGGCATCAGGTTTGATTTTATTAATAAAACTCTTTAAGATTCATGCTACAGGTGTATTTTTTGCAATGCAACTAGGTAGTATGTTTGCCTATGCTTCTTATCAGGTATGCATTTTGATAAATTTGGTTTACTGATTTAACTTCTCTGTTTCTGTCTGGAAAAACACTTACTAGCCTAAGAGTTTACAATAGATAGAAATAGTGACTAAAAACATCTGGCACATTGCAAGCTCTCAATAAATGTTAATTGCCATAAAGTTGATGGTTGTCATTTTTATCAGTATTAGGGAAAGTCTAAAGGAGGAAATAGACTGGAACAGCTCTGTGACAGCTATTAAGAATGCACTGTAGGGTAAATATGTCAAAGGACTACACTGGAGGCTAAAACCATATGAAACAGGATGACGTTTCTTCATTTTCTCTAGTATTCTTCTCTCTCTTTCTACTGGAGCAGCAGGTGCCATGTTAAAAGGAAGGACACATGTTTTCCTGGAGTTACCATGAATTTAGGGCTAGTAGATGCAGTGCCACCACTATGTTATTTGTCTTGATGATATGCCTTGAACACACAGAGATCCTGCCTGCTAAGGGATTAAGGGCGTGTGCTGCCTGACTTCTTTGTTTAGTTAAAATGGCTGGCCTTTTCCCATCTCCAGGCAAGCTTTATTTATTATTGTGCAAATAAAATATCACCATATTTCAGCACAAATAAAATATCACCACATTTTCCCTTTTTTTCTGTAATAAAAAATAAAAAAATAAAAATTAAGCAGAGTTGGTGAGGTGAGGTTAACTCATGGCTTTCCATATTTCCCTGATTTCTCTAAGGCTTTAACCCAAATTTCTGGCTTTGTGTTTTTATTTAATAAGACAATTTAGAAATTCGTCTACACCTGACTTCTTGAGGAAGACTCTGAAAGCTAGAAGGTCCTGGACAGACATTATGCAGACACTAAGAGACCATGGATGCCAGCCTAGACTATTAAACCCAACAAAAGTCTCAATCACCATAGACAGAGTAAACAAAATATTCCGTGATAAAACCAGATTTAAACAATACCTATCCACAAATGCAGCCCTACAGAAAGCACTAGAAGGAAAAATCCAACCCAGGAAAGTTAAATGCACCCATGAAAGCATAGGTAATAGATAATCCTACAACAACAAATCCAAAAGAAGGAAAACACCCAACACTATCACTAAAAAAATAACAGGAATTAACAATCACTGGTAATTAATATCCCTTAATATAAATGGACTCAATTCACCTATAAAAAAAACACAGGCTAACTAGGCTAACAGAAAGATAGGAAAACAGCATCCATCTTTCTGCTCAGTACAAGAAACACACCTCAACTTCAAAGACAAATACTACCTCAGAATAAAGGGCTGAGGAAAATCTTTCTATGCAAATGAACTTAAGAAGCAAGCTGATATAGCTATCTTAATATCTAGAAAAATAGACTTCAAACTAAAATTAATCAAAGAGATCCAGAAGAATACTACATATTTATCACAGGAAAAGTCCATCAAGATGAAGTCTCAATTCTGAACATTTATCTCCCAAATACAAGGACATCCACATATGTAAACAAAACATTACTAAAGCTTAAATCACACATCAAACCCCATGTATTAATAGTGGGAGACTTCAACACCCTACTCTCACTACTGGACAGTAGTAAGTTCTGCAAGGCAGAAACTTAACAGAGAAATAAGGGAAATAACAGATGTTATGACTAAAGTGGACTTAATAGACATCTACAGATTCAACCCAAACACAAGAGAATATACCTTCTTCTCAGCACCCCATGGAACCTTCTCTAAAATTGACCACATGCGCGGTCACAAAGCAAATCTGAACAGATACAAAAAAATTGGAATAACCTCCTGTATTTTATCAGACCACCGTGACTTAAAGTTAGAATTCAACAACAACACAAATTACAGAAAGCCTACAAACACATGGAAACCGAACAACACTCAATTGAATCACCACTGAGTCAAGGAAGAAATAAGAAAGAAATTAAAGACTTCCTAGAATTCAATGAAAATGAATGTACCACATACTCAAACTGGGACACTATGAAAGCAGTATAGAGAAGAAAGTTCATAGCACTAAATGCCTACATAAAGAAGTTGGAAAATCTCATACTAGTGACTTAATAGCACACCTGAAAGCTCTAGAAGAAAAAGAAGCAAACTCACCCAGGAGGAGTAACACCAGGAAATGATCAAAGTGAGGACTGGAATAAATAAAATAGAAACAAAGGGAACAATACAAAGAATCAATGAAACAAAGAATTGGTTCTTTGAGAAAGTCAACAAGATAGACAAACCCTTATCCAAACTAACTAAAAGCCTGAGAGACTATCCAAATTAACAAAAGAGAATCATCATGTCATACTTCAAAAACCTGTACTCCACAAAACTGGAAAATCTAAAAGAAATGGACAATTTTCTGGATAGGTACAATATCTAAATCAAAAACTAAATCAAGAAAAAATAAAAAAATTAAATAGACATATAACTCCTATAGAAATAGAAGCAGTCATTAAAAGTCTCCCAACCAAAAGAAGCCCAGGGCAAGATGGTTTCAGTGCAGAATTCCACAGAATTTTAAAGAAGAGCTAATACCAATACTCAAATTGTTCTACACAAGAGAAACAGAAGGAACATTGCTAAACTCTTCTATGGGGCTACAGTTACCATGATTTCCAAATCACACAAAGATGCAACAAAGAAAAAGAATTACAGACTAATCTCCTTCATGAACATTGATGCAAAAATACTCAATAAAATACTGGCAAACCAAATTCAAGAACACATCAAAAACTTATCCATAATGATGAAATAGGCTTCATCCCAGAAATGCAGGGATGGTTCAACATATGGAAATCTGTCAATGTAATATATAACATAAACAAACTGAAAGAAAAAAAAACGTGATCATCTCATTAGATGCTGAAAAAGCCTTTGACAAAATCCAACACCCCTTCATGATAAAGGTCCTGGAGAGATCAAGAATACAAGGAACATACCTAAATATAATAAAGGCAATTTACAACAAGCCGATAGCTAATATGAAATTAAATGTAGAGAAAATCAAAGTGATTCCACTAAAATCAGGAACAAGACAAGGCTGTGCACTCTTCCCATACTCTATTCAATATAGTACTCAAAGTTCTAGCTAGAACAATAAGGCAGCAAAACGAGATCAAGGGGATGCAAAGTGGAAATGAAGAAGTGAAAGTTTTACTATTTGTAGATGATATGATAGTATACATAAGTGACCCCAAAAATTCTACCAGGGAACTCCTACAGCTGATAAACACCTTCAGTAATGTGACAGGATACAAGATTACCTCAAAAAAGCAGTAGCCCTCCTATACACAAATGATAAATGGGCCAAGAAAGAAATCAGAGAAACATCACCCTTTACAATTGCCATAAATATATAAAATTCCTTGTGATAACTCTAACCAAACATGTGAAAAACCTGTATGACAAGAACTTTAACTCCTTGAAGAAATATATTGAAGAAGATATCAGGAAACAGAAAGATCTCCCATGCTTGTGGATAGGTAGAACCAACGTAATAAAAATGGCAATCTAACCAAA
Source organism: Peromyscus nudipes (assembly GCA_902168325.1). Taxonomy (NCBI): domain Eukaryota; kingdom Metazoa; phylum Chordata; class Mammalia; order Rodentia; family Cricetidae; genus Peromyscus; species Peromyscus nudipes. The sequence continues at coordinate 16,635 of CABHPH010138352.1, forward strand.
AGCAATCTACAGATTCAGTGCAATCCCCATCAAAATCCCAACACAATTCTTCACAGACCTGGAAAGAACAATACTCAACTTCTTATGGAAAAACAGAAAACCTTGGCTATCTAAACCAATCCTTTACAATAAAGCACCTTCTGGAGTCATCACCATCCCTGTCCCCAAGCTCTACTATAGAGCTATAGTAATAAAAATAGAGCTTTGTATTTTCATAAAAACTGACATATGAAGCAATGTCGAATTGAAAATCCTGACATTAATCCACACACCTATGAACACTTGATTTTGACAAGAAGCCAAAACTGTATAATGGAAAAAAAAAAAGAAAGCATCTTCAGCAAGTGGTGCTGGCATAAGTTGATGTCAACATGTAGAAGATTGCAAATAGTTCCATATCTATCACCATGCACAAAACTCAAATACAAATGGATCAAAGACCTCAACATGAATCCAGCTACACTGAACCTGATAGAGGAGAAAGTAGGAAGTAGCCTAGAAAGCATTGGCACAGGAGACCACTCCCTAACCAATAATACAGACACTGAGAGCAACAATTAATAAATTGGACCTCCTGAAAATGAGAAGCTTCTGTAAGTCAAAGGACACAGTACATAGGACAAAAGACAGCCTACAGAATGGGAGAAGATCTTCATCAACCCATATCTGACAGGGGGCTGATCTCCAAAATATATAAAGAACTCAAGAAACTAGACAGCAAAATAACAAACAATCCAGTTAAAAAATGGGCTACAGATCTAAACAGAGGATTCTCAACATATGACTCTCAAACGGCTGAAAGACATTTAAGGAATTGCTCAGCATCCTTAGTTATCAGGGAAATGCAAATCAAAACAACTCTGAGATACCACCTTACACCTGTCAGAATGGCTAAGATCAAAAACACAGAAGACAGCTTAAGTTGGAGAGGATGTGGAGCTAGGGGAACTCTCCTCCACTGCTGGTGGGAATGCAAGCTTGTACAGCCACTTTGGAAATCAGTATGGTGTATGGTGGTTTCTTAGAAAATTGGGAATCAATCTACCTCAAAACCCAATAATATCGCTCTTGGGCATATAGTTAAAGAATGCTCAAGCATACCACCAGGATACTTGTTCAACTATGTTCATGGCAGAGTTATTCATAATAGCTAGAACCTGGGAGCAACCTAGATATCTCTCAACCCAAGAATGGATAAAGAAAATGTGCTATATACAGAATGGAGTTTTACTCTGTAAAAAAAAAAAAAAAAAAAAAAAAAAAAAAAAAAAAGGGACATCATGAAATTTGCAGGCAAATGGATGCAATCAGAAAATATTAGCCTGAGTGAGGTAACCCAGACTCAGGATGACAAACATGGTATATACTCACTCATAAATAGATACTAGATGTAAAGCAAAAGATAATCAAACTACAACCCACAGCTCCAGAGAAGCTGGGAAAAAGGAGGACCCTAAGAGAGATGTATGGATTACCTTTGGAAGTGGAAACAGAGGAGACTCTGATGACTAAACTGGGGATGCAGGGGGCAATAGAGGTTAGGAAATGGAAGATGAGAACATGAGGAAATGGGATGGTCGAGCTGGGGGCAGGACAAAGTGGGAGAGCAATGAAAGAGATATCTTGATAGAAGGAGACATTATGGTGTAAGGGAGAAACCTGGTGCTAGGGAAATTCCCAGGAATCCACAAGGATGGCCCCAGATTAGACTACTGGCAACAGTGGTGAGGGTGTCTGAGCTGGTATACCCTAGTAATCAGATTGGTGAGTACCATAACTCTCATCATAGGGCCTTCATCCAGTCACTGATGGCAGCAGATGCAGAGATGCACAGTCAAGCACCAGGCCAAGCACAGGGAGTCCAGTCAAAGAGAGAGAAGAGGGATTATATGAGCAAGGTGGCAGGGGGAGTCAATATCATAATGGGAAAATCAATAGACAAGTTCAAAGGAACTCACAACCCTTGTCCAACAGCTGTGGAGCCTGCATGGGACCAGACTAGACCTTCTTCATACGGGATACAGTTGTGTAGCTTGGTCTGTTTGAGGGGCCCCTTCCAGTGTAATCGGGATCTATCCCTGGTGAATGAGCTGGCTTTCTGGATCCCATTACCTGTGGTCAGACAACTTGCTCATCCCTGATAAAGTGTGGAGGGGTTTGGTTCAGCCTTAATTGAATGTATCAGGCTTAACTGTCCTACCAGGGGAGAACTTACACTGTTGGAGCAGGGGAAGAGAGTGGAGGCTGGAAGGTTGTGGAGAGTGAGAGGAGGGATGAGAGGGGGAATCTGTGATTGGTATGTAAATTGAATTTTAAAAATTTAATAAAAAAACTTTCACTTTCATTGAATTTCCCTCACATACGCTTATGTTACCTCTTTTTCCTATTTGTCTTTGTTATTTACATTTTTCCTATTATTGACAAAAGTTTGCAACAACTTGAAGTATATTGCCACAATGTAAGACAAATGAATTATAATGATTAAAAAGATATCTGAAATCATAGAAATGATACATCAACTACACAATGGAAGGCAAGTATTCTGTTTCAACATCAAATTAATTTTGGATTTCCTGGCAATGTCAGCTGTCTGAGAGTGTCTCTAGTCTATAGTGCCTGGCAGAGTCCTTGTGTTGTGGCTGCTGACCAATGTTTGTTCTTCATTCAGTCTTCACTTTAGCTTCACTACTCATCATTCTAAATTTGACACCAGGAATTCTATGTGTGTATAATTGATGCGTACTATTGTGACTACTTCACAAATTTTGATCTCTAAACAATGATACAGAATGAAATGAACCCCCCCCAAAAGTTCCAACTTTCTAAATGTTCTAGTTGTTTGAAAAGTCTTAACATTTTCCTGCTCCTCCCACACAAGTTTTGTGTGTGCTATTCTTTTTCTTTGCTACCAATATCCAATTACTCAGGACAGTTTGATTCTTCACTTGCAACCCCTCTCTTCTTTTTCAGTAGCCTTAGATTTCGTTAATAACCCCCACACTGGTAAGATTTGTTTTTTTGGTCTGTTTGTTGTTGTTTCTTTTTTCCTCTTCCCCTCAGACCTACAGATTTGCCTCAAGTAATATTCTCCCCAAATATTCACTTTTCATCAAACCATTCTTTTTCTGCAAAGCATTCAGTGTCTACCAAATATAGGAATGAACTAATATTGCTTATTGTGACATGAAAAGTTCCCCATAATCTTACCCTTGAAACAAAGTGTCTATCCTTAGTTTCTAAATATCATTTAGGATGCCACTTAAAGAATGCACATTGCCATGCATCTCTGTTCATAAAAATCCTCCTCCCCTCTAATTGAGATCAGATTATTTTCTCAGACAGAGAAATATTTATGAATGAACATGGTGATACTGGCATTTGATCACTAATTTCTTAGGTATCCATGTCTCTCTTCTTTCTTTTCACCACATCATTCACTCTTGAAGGGCAGATACAATGTCATATATACATACAAAGTATATTCTCAACTGTGTTTCATATAATGAATGTTTACTAAGTATTTGGTTTGATTTAAAATAACTTATACAATTATTTAATTTTCTGTTATAGTTATATGAAACTGGTCAGACTTTAAAGCAGATAAAATAAAAAACTAAGGTAATGTTATATTTCAAATAATAATAATAATCCCTAATCATTGTGTCAAAATAGTTCTTGCTGTTCTAACATATATAGCAGCATATGTTCAAATAGCAATTGGAATTTATCAAGAAGACAGGAACTACCACAAATTGCTGTTCTATGAGTATTAAATGCCATCTCTGCCATTGCACTAACACCAGGGAAGGTTGAATTCCATAGTCAAAATGAGACTCCCTTTCCAAGTTGAGCATCTGTATGAGCAGCCACAGGCAAGAAAAGCAGTGAGGGTCATGAACATTCATATAACATGAATAATTACTTGCTTCTGTCTCCTGGAGGAAATGGTAATACAAATCGCTACTATTTAGTTCACTCATACTGTGTGCTGGGCACTGTATTAAGTGATTTAAATAAATTATATCATTGAATCCTCACTAGTACCTTATAAGATAGAACAGAACCATTATCTTACTTGTTTTACAAATAGGGATATTAAGATATGAACAACGTACCCCAAACCACACAGCTAAAAACTTAGGTAAGCTATTATTTGAGTAGAGGTAGTCTAGCACCCATGTTTACATTATTTACTAATCAAAATTAGTTTGTTTCTTGAATTTATATTATTAACACAACTCAATCAATGATCTTAATAGGGATTTATTTTATTTGCATGCTTGCATGAATACATAGATTATTTCAGGGGAAACGAAAAATAAACACATTTAGTTTAGCTTACTGATATTTTTAGAGGTTTTTAAAATTTTAACACATTCAAGTTGGGTGAAAAGCACACAAATAACATGAACCTGGTTGAGTTGTAATATATGAGAGAAGAATAAATAAAAAAGGAAAAAAACTACCTTCATAATATGAGTGAGAACAGGTATTGGTCCTTGACTAATTCTAGCACTTTCATATAAGGTCTTATTATCTGCATATTTTTCTTTTTCTTTTCTTTTCTTTCTTTCTTTTTTGGCTTATCATACAAAATAATGAGTTTCAATATCCTTTACCCCTATTACTCTCCTCTCCTTCCCTACCCTGCCACCAAATAGTCCCTCTTCTGTTTTCATCACACACACATACACACACACACACACACACACACACACACACGCACGCACGCACGCACGCACACACGCACACGCATGCATGCATGCACGCATGCACATTCTGCATATGAGAGATGACATGCAATATTTGCCTTTCTGAGTTTGGATTATTTTATTTAATATTGTGATATCAGTTCCACCTATTGTTCCCAAATCATGTGATTTGTATTTACTTATGGCTGAATAAAACTCCATTGTGTGCTGAGAGATATAGATAGATAGATAGATAGATAGATAGATAGATAGATAGATAGATA
>CABHPH010138352.1:21619-47236 GCA_902168325.1 Peromyscus nudipes
ATAGATAGATAGATAGATAGATAGATAGATAGATAGATAGATAGATAGATATTAAAGCACATTATTTCCAAGAGCACCCCAGTTAAGTTAGAAAATCTTATGAGCTTAGGAGCAAGAACTGGATTCATTTGCCAGTTTGGTCAGATGATGTCAGAAATTTTTCAGTGAGTGATTCCTGTTGTTCATCACATAGCACATCGATTTTATTTCTTGTGCTAGAGATTATTCATGTAACAATTATGAAATATCTTATTTTGTACCTTGGAGTGCTAATGCAGATAGTTTTTTACCAATTAACAATTCTGCTTTACAGATAACATAAAGCCTACATATCAGTGTTGTCTCAAGTACTTTGGATTTAAGATAGTTTCATGAAATATATGCCCTGTCAGAAAACAATTTCATATGCTATAGTAAATATGTATGATGCTATATATCCCATATGGTTGCATCTGGGTAATATATAATCAATAGGATAAATACATAGTAATAAAAATTACTGTAAGAATTAATATAGGACAATGGTACATCATAAGTTGATTCATAAATTCCTTTAATACTAGACCATGTGTAATTCATTTTTGCATCCTATAAAGAATTTGATAAATTGTTGAGCTTATGTACTTGTCACCTAGGAATGATTCTGTATTCTTAAGTGTGGACTCTGACTACAGAACATCTTAAAAGACTATGGCCAGTACTAGTCTCTCCCAACATTTAGTCAGAAGGTTTGTCTTAGTTAAGGTTTCTGTTGCTGTGATAAAACATCATGACCATAAACAGTTCAGGGTGGAAAGGGTTTATTTTTAGCTTACAACTCTCAGATCACACTCGATTGCTGTAAGAAGTCAGGGCAAGAACTCAAACAGGGCAGGAACCAGAGGCAAGAATTGATACTGCTCACACCCCATGGCTTGCTCATCCAAGATGCTATAAGAAAACACCACCAGCCCAGGGAAATACCTCCTACAGTGAACCAAGCCCGCTCACATCTATGATCAATCAAGAAAATGTAGCATAAGCTTAGCCACAGGTCAAGCTATAGGAGGCATTTCACAATTGAGGTTCCTTCTACCAAAATGTCACTAGCCTATGTAAAGTTAGCATAAATCTTGCTACCACAAACTTCATGCTGCTTTGGATTCTAAAATTCTATAGGTTAGAAATACAAAATTTAGCACTGCTTTCATAGTGTCCCATAGGTTTGGGTATGAAACCTCATCCAGTGACTAAGGGAACTAGATGCAGATATCCAAGGTCAGGCCCTGGGTGGAGATCCGGGAGTCCAATTGGCGAGAAGGAGGAGGGTTTATGTGAGCTAGAGTTGTTGGGACCAGGGATGGATGGAATACAGGGACAAGCAGCCAAACGAATGGAAACACATGAACTGTGAACCAATGGCTGAGGGGCCCCCAACTGGATCAGGCGCTCTGAATGGGTGAGACAGTTGATTGGCTTGATCTGTTTAGGAGGCATCCAGGCAGTTGGACCGGGTCCTGTGCTCAGTGCATGAATTGGCTATCTGAAACCTGGGGCTTAGCAGAGACGCTTGGCTCAGTCTGGGAGGAGGGGACTAGACCTGCCTGGGCTGAGTCCACCAGGTTGATCTCAATTCTCGGGGGAGTCTTTGCCCTGGAGGAGATGGAAATGGGGGGTGGGCCGGGGAGAGGGGGGCGGGGTGGCAGGAGGGGTAACGGGGTGATCTATGACTGATATGTAAAGTTGAATTATATTGTAAAATAAAATAAAATAAATTATAAAAAAAAGAAAAAAGAAAGAAATACAAAATTTAGAGTGTAGAATTTGGAATACAGAAAGTACACTTCAAATAAATGTGTTTAATTGCCTAAGAAACTCCATTCCACCATGTTCCCAATGTTTGACTAAACTGTACTGAGTCCAAAAAACCACAATTTCCTATATGACACCAATGATCTATAAATAGGACAGTTTTCTTCTATTTTTGTTGTCTGAGCTGAAGATGTCACATATCCTTGCAAAATGCAATTTAATATTCTGTTCTTGGTTTTATACTTTAGAATTGCATACATGTATATAATGTTTTTTGATAAAATCCAATGCCCTTTCCCTGTTCTTGTTTTTTTTAAGGTTATGTAAGACAGGACTGACCACATGAAGATATATTTAACAGCTTATGTGCCTATATATATATAAATTGTTTACAATATATACAAAAATCCTCATAAGAAAATCTAATTGAAGGTTAAATGAGTCAAATGTTGATTATTCTTATAGGAAGTTAGGTATATTAAGTTATCTTACAACTCTATGATTTTACTTAGACAATATTTCTCATTAACCACATAGTGGAGTTTTCATCTTTAATATATTTATTATTCATATATTCTCAATAAAATTTACCATAAAGAACAGTTTAAGTATAATTATTGAGACAAATTGTAGGAATAAATATAATTGTTATTATTATACTTTTATTTTCCCAGCTATTCACAGACACATCAACTTCCATACCAGGGGACATAGATACATTTTGCTACCAAAATATTTTAATGGAACCATATTTTTTTGTTTAACAAAATCAGGTGATAGTGTGTTTCTCTCAGGATCTCTACCTTACCACCTCCCTAATACCCATGTTATCATTTATTTTATTTGTCCCCAAAGACTCTAAGTAATAAAAGTAAAATCAAAATGATAATGTATCTTCTGAGAAATTCCCATGTCATATTTTGTAAAAATTGCATCGGTTAATTTCTTTTAAATATTTAAAAAGAATTTTAATAGTTCCTTCAGAATTTCTTATGATGTATTTTGATCATATCACCCTTCCATCAACTCCTGCCAAACCCACCACCTTTCTCTACCCACCCAACTTTGTGTTATGTTTTATCATTCTGCATCCATCAAGTCCAGTTTGTGTTGCCCATAAATTCTTGGATGTATGGCCTCCCATACTAGGAGCAACATTCTTAAAGAAATCTTACTTTTCCTCTACCAAAAACCATAAACTACCAATATTCTTCTGTTAGGGGTGAGACATTGTGCCCATCTCCCTTCTCTATGTTGGGATTTGTTCTGGATTAAGTTTGCATGGCTTGTGTGCATGCTGCCACAACCCTGTGAATTTATATGTGCCACTGAACTTTTATGCCAGGAAAAACACTGTTTCCTTTTAGCTCTCCAACTCTTCTTACTCTTACAATCTTTCTTTCCCTTTCCTATGCAATGATCCCTGAGCCTTGGGGAGATTAGGTATGTGTAGATGCCGTACATAGGGCTGGGCTTTCTTTTCTATCTGTTTTTTTTTTCACACTTTAGACAGTTGAGTATGTGTTAACCACCATCTACTGCAAATTGAACTGTCTCTGATTAGAGTTGAGAGATTCATTAATTTATGGGTATAACAATAAATCATTAGGTGTTGGTTTAATACTATGTCCATTTGGCAGAATGAGAGTCATGGATCCTATCCTAGTGTTTATGACCTATCTAGTCACAAGTTCTTGGTCCAATAATGGTGCCAGGTATGGGTTTCAACTTGTGGATATGGGACTCAAATATTACCAGAAAGTGGTTGGTGACTCCTATGACATTTGTACCAATATTGCATAAATGGATTGTATTACCTGGTCATGGAATTATTGAATTTGCAGTGCTATGGGATGTCCTGCATGTTGTAAATAAATAAAACTCTGATTGGCCAGTAGCCAGGCAGTCAGGATAGGGTAAGCAGGACAAGGAGGAGAAGAATTCTGAGATGTGGAAGGCTGAGGCAGAGAGACGCTGCCAGCCGCTGCCATGACAAGTGAGATGTAAGGTGTCAGTAAGCCTAGAGCCACATGGCAACTTTAAGACTAATAGAAATAGGTTAATTTAAGATATAAGAACAGCTAGCAAGAAGCCTGAGCCATTAGGCCAAACAGTTTAAATAATATAAGCATCTGTGTGTTTATTTTATAAGTGGGCTGTTGGACTGCTAGGGCTTGGTGGGACCAGTCGAGAAAACTCCAGCTACAAATGGTGCCCAACAGCTTGAGTTTCCACCTAAAACCTGAGAAAGAATATTCTAAAACAGAGCTAAAACAGCTTCCTAGTTGTCTCTCTCAAGTTAGCCGCAGCCTGAATGCTTGAGCTACTATATGGCAGGTTTGTGGTGTGCATGGTTGACCTGCAGTATGGTGGTAATGAGGTGTCTCCAAGCCGCACATTTGCTGCTGCTGTGTGGTGGATTTAGCCTTTGCTGATTTAAAAAAAAAAAGGAGATTTCGGGGCTACATGCTGCTTGGATAGAAGCGTAGGTACACTATGGCTCCCACCGCTGGTGGTGAATTATCTCCACCATGTTGAAAGGATAAATTGGGCAGAGCTAACAGCCAAGACTTCTGCTTCAGTACTAACTGCTATAGTTTAAAGCAATAGTTACACAATAAAACAGATTCAGATGGAATAAGACTTTAAATGGTTTACATTATGTGTAAAAATGTACTTAGGCTTAGAAGAGAAAAGAATGAATATAAACAGTAATATAAACAAATAGTTTTAAAAAATAAAGTTTTTAAAGAGACAGTAAAGATAATATAAAAAATAAGCCACATAAAGATGAATATTACATATAAAATCTGTTTTGTGTTGTTTTTGAGAATTTTAACTGCAAAAAGACATTTGATTGTAAAAGCTGTTGAGTTAAACCAATATGTATATTTTAAAGATACCTTGACTTCAAAATTTGGATCTAAGGATATGTTGCTTTGGAAAGGAGGCTCTGCTTTTGTTTCCATAGAAAGCCAGAGGCTATGGATTTGTTCCAGATTAAGATACATCAGGTTTGACCAGCCAAGACCCCATGAAAGGTCTCTGATAACACCATGGCCCAGATGATCCAACATCCAGAATGGTTTCAAGGCAACTAGCTCAGACAATACACCCTCACAGACTATTCTATAATCCTAAAATTTTCTTTATGTTCCCAAAAGTTACAGCGCCCCCCTCTAGCAGGAAGTAGTAACAGAAGCTACGCCCAAATTCCCAAATATACCAAGCTGGCTTTGGAGATGGAATTGGCTCACTCCTTCTCTAAACTCAAACATATTGCTAAAAATAATTTTAAAAAAAGGATGAGAGATTCCTTTGTCCCATATCAGAAGAGCCCTCTGGTGTGGAACAGAGAAAAACCAATATTTTACTTAAATCAGGTTGATTATAAATGTGAACTCTTTCTAAAGAAGAAAAGAGGATATGATATAGATATGATAGGGTGAAAGGGAATATTATTGAATATACTTTTAAAAAACAACTTGTTTAAAATGTTTTACATTGCTATGGATTTTAGTTCATTGATGTAAGTTTAAACTTAATTTTGTTATACTATATATATATTTTTATTCTCATTTGAGGTATTATGTTTATGTAACTCACTTAGATTGTAATGGATAATTAAGAAATACAGATTAATAATTAGTCTTCTATGATAGTCCAACTTATAGTCATGTTAAGGTTTCTAGGTATACATAGATATAATTCAATTAGTTAGGTAATCTTCAAACACTTCAAAGACCTGCAGAATATGGCATTTAAAATGTTTCAAAAATTTAGAATTTCTGGACAGTGAGACATGTCTGCTCCTGGCAGCACCAATTTACTTCAGAGAGGAGGATGGGCATCAGAGACACTCTATATGGAGTTTATCTTCACCTTGGCAAAAATAGCCATTTGGGCAAGAAACTGTTCTTGCCTGGACTGTTTGATCAACTGGACATACAGGACCCATAGGAAGGTGACCACTGAACTTTGCTTGGCAAAATGGTTCTTCAGGTTCCTGCTTCACAGAGGAAACTGCCAGACATTCTACAGGACACAGAGAGAAGTGACTGAGAGACTCTAGGCCTGTGGCCTGAAGACTGATGCCCCAACTTTACAAAGGAACTTTAGGTGACTATCTAGGATGCCAGCTGTCTCTGTCTACTCTTGCAAGACTCCCGAAAGTTGCTTGTGTCCTTCTCCCATTTCTCAGGTAATATTATATCCTTCTGAGGTCTTTGATGTAGTTGAAGACTAGATATAATTTTCCTTAGTTATGATAAAAGATAAGTTAGATATGAAATCTTAGACTCACAAATATAAGATAGATAGGATATCTTCTTTAATTTTGCCAAATACAAATAGACTAGATATTGTAACTGTAATTCTTACTAGATAACTGTTTTGTTATATGTAATTTTACTATGTTAAAGTTAAAATCTTCCTTTAAAAAAAACAGAAAAGGGAAAGTTCTGTGGGTTGTCCTGTATGCTGTGAATAAATAAAATTCTGATTGGCCAGAAGCCAGGCAGGTAGGATAGGGTAGATGGGACAAGGAGGAGAAGAATTCTGGCAGGTGGAAGGCTGAGGCTAAGAGATGCTGCCAGCTGCTGCCATGACAAGTGAGATGTAAGGTACTGGTAAGCCACGAGTCACGTGGCAACTTATAGACTAATAGAAATGGGTTAATTTAAGATGTAAGAACAGCTAGCAAGAAGCCTGAGTCATTAGGCCAAACAGTTGAAGTAATACAAGTGTCTGTGTGTTTATTTTATAAGTCGGCTGTTGGACTGCCAGGGCTTGGCAGGACCCGGAGAGAAAACTCCAGCTACAGCAGGTAAATGGAAAAAAAATCATTCTGAGTGTGGCAACCCATACCCATGTTTTTATGTTGCTTTTAGGTGTTAGTTCTGGACCGTAAAATATGTGTGTTTAATTTGGAATACCCACAGAAGTTAGCAAATGAGTAAAGAGTAATGATGAGTGGAGCTTTCAAGGGAGAGTGAATGGTGGATAGAATCAATTGATTTAAAGGCTTAAAGTGCAATAATGGAATAGGAAGGGTTAAACTGGGGTAAAGGATGGGAGGATAGAGTAGAGGAAAGAATGTGGGTGTGGAAAATAACATTAAAGAGCTTTAAGTCATGCTTGGAGCTTAATTATTGGTGACACTGGCAACCAGATAATTTCCTCCAGGTTGCTAGGCTAACTGGTCTCATGATTCCATAACCAGACTTGGAATTGGTAGCTAATAAGGAATAATAAAGGATAATCTTAATGAAATGAGCATTACTTTGGTTGGTTTGGGTAGTTGTAAAACCTTATAAGAAAGCACCAATGGGAAAATACTAGACTGCACTGAGAAATGTGTAGTTTTGACTCTAAGAAAGAGAAAGAATCGAATTCTAGGTTCTGCCTGCTTGGGAGCCTAACACCATTCTTCTATGTGTGCTCTTACAACTGATGTAGATTAATTTGTGCTCTGAGATGTATATTACTCAAGATATAATGTAAGTAATTCAGAATTTAAATTTTTATTTTTTCTTCTATGACTAGCAGATTCATGCTAGTTTTAAAATGAAATAACTGAGAGCTTTGTTGTGTGTGTTGAGTAGACAAAGATTTGCTAAACCCACTTGACCTCAGTTTTACTTACATACAAATAGCAGATTTTTTTTCCTGGGTTGGTGGTTGTGTTCCCAGATTTTACTGAAATAAGTGACTTTACTGCAATGTGCACAAATACCTCAGCTCATAATCTCCAAGTACATCTGAATTCCACTTAAAATTATCCATACATCTTCTTTGAGAGTATCATATGTCTAAGAGACTTTCATTTCTAGAACATTGTCTTATATGTGGAGAATGAGATTATAGTTATAAATAGATTAAAAAGATTAAAAAGAAAACAAAACTTCCATTTGACACATTCAGGCACCTATAGTACCAGACTCATAAACTTCCTAGAGACAACTTTCTCTGAGCAACACGATTGCAAAATTTGAGCCCATGAGGAGGGAGAGAACATAGCAAATGTCCATGTATATTAGATGGTATTTATATACCACATTAGAAAGTTCATCTTGATAGTTTCCTTTTCATTCCCTCACCTAAAGTTGAATGGTAAGCATACCTCAATTTTTTTGTCACATGAAAGAATAATGGCCTTTAACAGTGGCTTTTAGATTTGTACTTAGCCTTAAGAGAAGTTGGATTTCTTTTATGAAGTTAATCTTTTGAAAATATATATTATTTATTCACCACTATTTCATGGCACAATGCAAGAATTCTACGTTATATTCTATGCCAGTAGCAGCATGTATTGAGCACTTGTCAGTAATTCAGTGTATTGTTCTTAGTTTCCTCTTGAGATATAGTAAAGCTGTTGACAAGCAAAGGAATTGCCAAAGATATATTATTAAAGCAGTTTATTATCTCATCAATATTTTATGTCTTGCTCTGGATGATTAGTAAGTTCTTAGAAGGAATTAGTGTAGTCTTAGGAAATGTGTGCATTAAGAGGATATACATACACTGAACTGGAAAAGAAATGTACCCGTTTAAGAGTGAGTGAGCAATGTGAATGGAATGCACATAGAAATTGAACACTGAGATCATTCATATGGTCTTCCCATTATACTCCTGTTTATGACCCATTTTTTGCTCTTTGACTGTAAGGCTGGCCTGGGGTCATTATATTTCTTATGACATACCACTGCCTGTATTAGAAGTTACTACCTCATTCATCCATCATTATTCTGCATAAACCAAAGAAAAAGATTGTATTTTCTTTAAAAGCTGGAGGATATATAAACCAAAGGGAAATTCTGTAAAAATGAATTAATCATATTCACATTGCCCAAATATGTATAGTATGGGGTTAGAATCAAGAACTGTATAAAATATGTTAATTTTTCCAAGTATTGAGATCAAGCTGTGCCCTGTTTCAAGTTACTCTATATTGTGTAAAATATTTTTTTAACAGTGTTTCGTCCTGGTAGACTGCATTTTGCCAGCAGCTTTTGACTCCATTTTTATGACGGAGGATGATTGTGTCTCTGTGTGACTACCTGAATGTTACTATCTGTTTGGTACCACCTATAAGGCACAGAGTAATAAAACTCTTATTTCCAGAAATAGAATATAGATTTATGGGTGTAAATTGAGACTACAGTGGAACATGGAGAAATAAACCAGAGAAGCAACCAGATTAATCAGACTAAGGAAATGATATAACATCCTTGCCTGGATTCCAAAAAGTGCTGAACACTTGGCACTGGGATAATGAAAATACTATCATCTGAAAACTACCATTGTGCATCAAGGGCCCATAGGCAGAGTCTAGCACACCACTGTTGATTGTTCCCAGAAACTTTAGTTTGGGCTTGACCTTGCCATTGAGACCTGCTGAATTGCCTTCTGCCCATCCTGTTTACATGTCTGCGTCTGCAGTATGTCTGCCTGCCCATTAATTCCTCTTTCTCGCCCCAGTCTTGCCCTTTTGACTCAGCAGGTACACTCAGCTCTGTAGATTCCCCATCAAAGCTGTGATTTTTCTGTGGCCTGCTGCAGCTTCTCCAACTTTCCTACAACTTTGTGTGGTTCCTTCTCTTAACAATACAGACTCGATTTATGTTTCTTTCAACTTTCTTCTTTCTGAGGACTTCTGAAACCTCTTGAACTGTGTGTGCTGTGGCTTCTTAACTCTTTACAGCCATTCTGTAATCTGTATGCACACACCTACTTACTGTGTAATCAGTGATCTGAGAGTTCACATTATTAGTTAAAATTGGAATAAAACAACTTGTGTTTGCTTCAGCCAAGGTCATCAAGGAAAGTAGTAATACCTGACTAATTACTGCCATTGACCATGATAATTTGTGAATTTATTTAAATCAATAAATTCTGATATTGTAGAAAGACACAAATATTTTCATCTGTTTCTGACATACCATGCTGATTACACAGGTCCATAAACATTTTTTTAAAACCTGGGCAGTCCAGTATTCTGTCATTGGTGTGATTCTATCAGGCTACTCTGTCTGCAAAATTCCATCTTCAGAAAATAGGTATCTATTTTTAAGATAGTTTATGATTATCCAGAATTGATTATTTGATATGAGTGTTAGGCAATCAATGGATATATTCTATTGCATCTTGAGTGATTTTCAGTTTTTGCCTTCTAAAATTATTATGTTGGTGTTCATGAATAGTCATAGTCCCAGCAGAAAATAATTTTCATCTTAGGTAGTTCAAAGGAAAATTTTACTGACTAGACATGCTACAGAAGTGGAGTGGGATTAAGGAAAACAACAATGAATGCTAGTCAACCAGAGTAAAAAAAAAGCAGGAAGCCATGATCATCTCTAGAGCTAATGGAATAAAGAGAAATAAGGGTATTTCCTAAGATCACAGAGAGGTCAGAAGGGACACAACTACCACCAGCAAAACAGTTCATAAACAGGGAAAGAGTAAAGAAAGAAAATGACCTTAACCTCTCTTTCTTCTCACTTTCTAATACCTGTTGGAGAAGAAATTCAGTTGACATGTAGCTCTCTATAGCATATATCAGGTACAGAACACTGAGCTGACAAACTCCATAAAAATATTAAGATACATTGGCAAAAACACGCTCAGAAGACTACCATCAAGGGAGAAAGATTGATCTCACAAGTACAAGCTATTCAGAAAAAGGTGCAAAGTGAATTAAAGAAAGGCGAAATGGGGAACAGAAGAAATTGGCTCATATTCAGAGGTTGCTCTTTCACTTAGAAGGAGGTAAACCATCTAACAATGTTCATGTTTATGGTGATATTTTCTTTTGTACCAAAATGTTGTATGTTAATAAATAAAGTTGCCTAGGGGTCAGAGCTATTAGCAAGCCATAGCCAGAGTCTGGCGAACAAGTAGTGACGAGGCAGTCAGGTGGTTGGGTTTACAACCAATGAGAAGGCAGAACAGAATTCTATTTAAAGACAACCCACAGGAAATACCTCCCTTTTTCTCGGAGAGGTTGCTTCGGCAAAAGAGGCTAGCCAGCGGCAAGCGGGTAAAGCTCTTAGCTCTGACCTCTTGGGTTTTTTCTCTTTACCTTGGCTTTGTGTTTCTTCTTAAATACGTCTACACATGTTACCATTAGTTTTTGGTTGGACAACTGCATTTTTATATTTTTCTGTATTCCCACATTCAGACTTGTCTCTACTTAATCTGAACAAAACTGTAGTAAAAATTTTCAAAACAAATCCTTTTGTCATACCACCTTTTTCCTTATCCTTACCATTGCTACATAATTCAGTGGATTTCTATTTCTTTTGTTAATTCCACCAGGCAAAAATAAGACCATTACCACAAATTTTGAGCTGAATTTGAAGCAAGCTTGATTTTTATTGGGGTGCACCTGAGAGCTGACTAGCAACTGCCTCCTAAGTTTGATTAAAGAGATCAGCCCTGAGTCTGTTTCTTAAGGCCTTTTAAGGAGTAAAGTCATGAGTAGTTGCAAAGCACGTATACAGAAGCAAGACAATGGAGTAGTGAGGAAGTGTAGAAAAATCAAAAAAAAAAAAAACCAAAACAAATAAAACTATAGCCATCACCATGTGGTTACCATGTGAATTAGGGTGGGTTTGGTTGTTCTCAAAAACAAGTCAAGTTATGGGTTGAAGCAGGTCAGGTTCCAGGAAAAAGAGACTTAAAAACAGAAACTCAGCTCTTACAGTAAATAGAAACTTATTTTTAACATCAGAGCATAATGATTCCTGCCTTCAAAATGGAGTCCGGCAGGTTCCTCACTTTTAAGAGAGAAACTACAGTCTCTATCAAGGTCAACTATGCCCCATGTGATTCATCATAACCTAATTCTTCAAGTACATCTTGTTCCATTTTTATCCTTTACTTAACTAAGTTTTTAATTATTGTTTTTCCTTCCTTATTCAAAACCTTCGAAATATTTTCTTCCTAAAATGTTCTGACTTTACCTTTCTGTTTGCTAATGCTTTTTCATTGTTCATATCTTATCTCAAGGGCCCAATCCTTAGGGAAGCCTTCATCTATAGTCTAGGTCAGCCTACCTACCAGTATCTACAAGCCTTGCTTACCTAATAAACATTTTCTCCATAAGAAATTTCGTTTGCAACTTTATAATTGAAAGACGAATTAACCGTGTTTCCATTTCCTCTACTAGATAGCAAGCTCTGCTCAACTAGGACTGTGGATTTGGTCGTCATTGTAACTACAGACCCTACTTACACTGCTGTAGGCCTCCAACAGACAGTCATAAAAATGTTGAAGAGACAGGAACATTGTGTTATTCAGTTGTGGTTCAAATTGTTAGAAACAAACAATGAATGTCACAAAGGAATGTACAAAGTGAAAGTAGCTCAGCAAGACCATTATTTTTGGATAAATGGAAAGCAAAGGAGAAAGTTCAGGAAATATGAGTCTCATAATGTGGTATAAGATATATATTTTAATATGTGTTTGACTACTCAATTCAGAAATCATTATTTAGTTATCTATGCTCAATAACATAGAATAACATTCTTACCATATATATTGGTTCTTCATGTATTTTACAGGTTAAGTTGTTTTATTTAAATTTTAGAATTGTATATTCAGTTTATGTCCTTGAAATGTCTGAACAGTCATTGGTAGCATTATTTATGCATCAAAGAAATGTGCTTCTGTCTAAGAAATAAAAAATACAGACCTCTAAAATCTATTTTAAAAAAACCTTTTTAACCATCTTGCATTTTTCTTTCTACAAAACTCTCATTTTGCTAAGCATAAAATGAAAGCAGTTGCCATGAGAAAGGTATGATCATGAATGCATAGTAGTTAAAATTATTCAAAGTAAATGTTCTTTTAGGGAAGAAAATGGTTGTATCAGGAGACAGTTCTAAAAAAATTATCATACACCACATTTGCGATGTGGTCTGTGAAGATCCAAATGACAGAATATTTTTTGTAATTAGCCTTCCTATGGTGAGAGAGATGTGAGTTCAGCCCTGTTGCCACATCTCTTATTAAGGCTGATGCTACACAGATGACAGCGTGCATGCACGCACACACACACACACACACACACACACACACACACACACACACACACGAATAACTTAGAATTTTACTGAATTAATTCAGTGAGCAATACAGTTATTTTAGACATCCCAGAAGCTAAGAAAAAGGCATGATTCTTTACTGAACCTACTGGGAGAAGGTGGAAGGAAGTGTATGTAAATGAAGTATGATGCATGGTGAGAATAAATACTGTGTAAAAGTCACACAATGAACACTTTGATAAATATTAGTCCCTGTTTCTCTACATTTGTTATAATTCTTGTCAGAGAAGTCCTGATTCTAAAAGTACAGCTACACAGTTGGAAGGACATTTCATCAGGAATAGCATTTTATTTGTATTCCTCTTCAGCCATGAAAGAAACAGGATAAAAAGATTGAAGGTTTCAATTTGGAAAGCTCAGTGGGGTATAAGAGGAACTATCAGAAAAAGGTCTGTAACTTCATACATACAATAACTGGTAGTGAAAACTCAGAACTGAGCAGCCTATACCATTTTGAAAGCAATGACACCTTATTTTACATGGGAATTTTACCTGCAGTCTAATATTAAAATAAGAAAATACTTTTGTGTGTGTGGATAGGAGAAAAAAATGAATAAGGTGTCTCCCCTCTTTTTTACACACCACTCCAACCTTCCCTGAAACTTTTGTGACTCTAAAGAACATACCTTGCAAATTCAGCTATTCAATTGGTATGTAAATAACCCCGTAGTGAAATAATGCAGAGTTTAACTATAATACAATACTTCAAAGCAATTTTTAACCAAGTCTCCAAAGAAAATAAAGTTGGTGTACAGTTTCCATCTAAAGGTTAGGAAGATGAGTTATTACATTTGTACCCAGGAAGATCATGATTTTAAAATGAAGATTTGAGTCTGCAATGAATTAGCCCTGTGTGGTGAGCTCTAGCCATTAGAATGTGACCAGTTGAGTAACAGTCCAAGACAGTTAGCAGTCTGTGTGCTTTTTCCTTACTGTTTTTTCCCACAGTATGGCTCGAAATAATGGGCCTGTATGTAGATGGTGTCAACCCAAATCTCAAAGAACACAGATAGGCAATCCTTAGACAATAGTTTGTTCTTATGATTCTACAGAATGAATAACAATTGCACTTTTATTGAGTAAAGTCTCTACAAATTCAATTCTATTTTTATGACCTGTTGCTGTGGATATCACTCTGTATCAATAAAGCACTGATTGGCCGGTAGCCAGACAGGAAGTATAGGTGGGACTAACAGAGAAGAGAAGAGAGGAAGAGCAATGTGAACCGGGAGACTGGCTGGAGCCGCAGCGAGGAGAAGGAAGATGTAAAGTACCGGTAAGCCACGAGCCACGTGGCAAAGTAGAGATTAATAGAAATGGGCTAAATATAAGAGTAAGAGCTAGACAATGATAGGCCTGAGCTAATGGCCAAGCAGTTTAAATAATGTAAGCGTCTGTGTGTTTATTTTATAAGTGGGCTCGGAGACTGGCGGGACTTGGGAGCTCGGAGACTGGCAGGTGGCAGAGATTTGTCCTGACTGTGGGCCCGGCAGGAAAACTATAGCTACAACCTGTAGTCTTTTACAGTCTAGCATATATCAAATAGAGATAGCCAAGGGTTTTGTGAATTTCTCATGTATATCACAAATTCCAAGAACTTCTGTAATATACTGGACCATGGTCTGTAGCTAAATTGTCATATACTAACTTTCAGATCTATGTTGTTTATCCTTTCATTGATGATCAAAAACAGTTTATCTGTCCTGAAATTTCAACACCATAGAAAACAATTCAGTCTAAACAAACATACTCAATGAATTTCCTAGGGAAATTTACTTGTTTGAGACATTGTGTTATGTAAAGAGAATTTCTATACACTAACTGTTTAGGAAAATATTATATCTTATGGTCCCCTTTTAGAGATGCAAACACATAACAGGATCCTAGAAAAATGCTAATAAATAAACTAGTGCAAAAAATTTTCAAGTATTTCCCACATTTATTTGACAAAGACTTGCTTTTTATTAATATTTTTCATAAGGATTGCTGGATGTGTAACAGTGGTTATAGGGACAGACTGAGAACATAACCTTGTGATCATAAAAACTACACTGTCACCAAAAGGACAGTGTGTCAATGGTTCAGTCTGAACATGCTGCAGAAAAAAGGGTAGAATTATTAGCTATATTAATATTATTTGATTATTGCAACAAATTACCAAAAGCTAGATGGAAGAAAAAAACAGAATTTGTTTTCTACACTTCTAGAAGCATGAATTAAAAAGAAATAATAATGTTAAGGTGTTAGCAAGGGCATAATTGGTCAGAACGTTTCAGAGCCTTTCCTAGATTAGTATAGTTTCTGGTGGTCACTGACAATCATTAGCGTCAGGTTGATCTTTTTGTGACTGCTTGCTGTGTTCCTTCATTCAAGCTTCCATTTCCTCATAAGAACACCCAGTCATTGGATTTAGAGCCCACCTTATTCTGGAATCACCCAATGTTAATGAATGTATTTGTGGAGTCTCTATTTCTAAGTAAGGTGATGTTCATAGACTCCAGATATGGTGGTTAGGATCTCAACATTTGGGGGGATGGTACAACCTACAAAGTTTGTGTGTGCACACTTGCTAATATGTGCATGTGTATGTATTGGGGAGTTGGATTAGGTAATTGCAGAAGTTCATTAGGCAAATGATATAGAAATGTAGGATATAGATATGATAGGATAAAAGGGTAGATTATTGAATATACTTTTAAAAAGCAACAACTTGTTTGAAATGTTTTACATTGCTAGGGGTTTTAGTTTATTGATACAAATTTAAAGTTAACTTTGTTGTACTGTAAGTATATTTCTACATAATTAAGGTATATTTATGCAACTCATTTACAATTGTAATGTATAACTAAAAATACAGATTAATAATTAGTCATCTATGATAATCAAACTTTCAGTCATGTTAGTTAAGTTTTCTAGGTATATATAGATATATTTCAGTTAGGTAGGTAATCTTCAATCACTTCATAGACCTACAGAATATGGCATTTAAAACGTTTTAAGAACTTTGACTTTTCTGGACATTGAGACATGTCCTCTCCTGGCAGCACCAATCTACTTCAGAAAAGACTCAATATGGAGTTTGCTTTTTTTATGGCAAAAGTTGGTCATTTGGGCAAGAAACTGATGTTGCCTGGACTATATGACAGGATGTTGTATAAACTGGACATATAGGACCCATAAGAAAATGACTACTGAATTTTGCCAAAACAAGGCGAGTTGGTCCTTCTGGTTCCTTTTTCACAGAAGAAACTGCCAGATATTCTGCAGGACATAGGGAGAAGTGACTGAGAGACTCTAGGGCTATTGGCTGAAGATGGATACCCCAACATGGCAGGGGAACTTTGGATGACTGTCCAGACAGTCAGCTGTCTGTTATTTCTAGAACTTTGGAAATTGTTTGCAATGCATTTTCTGTTTACTTGGGTAATATTATATCCTTCTGGAGTCTTTGATGGAGCTGAAGAATAGATAGTGATAATTTTCCTTAGTCATGATAACAGGGAAATTAGATATTGTGGTGATAGTTTATTTGTGCTGCAATGTGATATTTTGTTTGTATGTTAATAAAGTTTTCCTAGAGATCAGAGGTCATAGCGAGCCATAAACAGAAGTCAGGTGGTGGTAACCCATGCCCTTAATCCAATCACATGGCAGGCAGAGTCTCTGTGTGGTCAAGGACACAGCCAAGCACGGTGACACATGCCTTTAATCCCTGTATCAACATTAGAGGCCTGAAGGTCTGTATAGACGGGCAGTGACAAGGAAGTGATGTGGCTGGGCTTAGAGCCAATGAGAAGGCAGAACAGGAAGGTAATAAAAGTGCAGATTAGACAGGAAGAAGCTCTCTTGGGAAGCTACAGCCAGGTGTGGTAAGCTAAGTTTAGTTGTGGCTATTCACTGTTTCTCTGATCTCTTTGGCTCTTACCCCTGTATTTGGCTATGTGTTTCTTATTTAATAAGACTGTTTAGAAATTTGTCTATAAGATATGAAACTTTAGACTCACATAAATAGGATAGATGATAGAATATTTAATTTTACCAAATACAAATAGACTAGATATTGTAAGTATAATTCTTCCTTAATAACTGTTTTATTATATATAATTTTACTACGTTAAAGTTAAAACCTTTCTTTTGTGATTATACAGAAAAGGAGAAGTGCTTTGGGATATCTTTCTGTATGCTCTGAATATGTATTTCTCCCATTGGCTAATAAATAAATCTGCACTGGCCTATGGCAGGGCAGGATGGTGCCAGGCGGGAAAATCCAAGGAACATAGTGAGAGGAAAAAGGCAGAGTGGGAGATGCAAGCCAGCTGCCCAAGGAGCAACATGTAATGGGATGCAGGTAAAGCCACAGAACATGTGGTGATACATAGATTAATAGTTATGGGTTGAGTTAAACTATAAGAGCTAGCTAGTAAGAAGCCTGAGCTAGAGGCCATATAATTTACAATTAATATTAAGCCTCTGAATGATTATTTTATTTGTGGCTGTGGGACTATGGGGCCATGTAGGACCAGAGAAACCTTCAGCTATAGGCAAATGGGACATAAATACATAAGACAGGTAGGATGGCAACTTTGGAGCAGGGGCTGGGGTTGTTATCTATCAGCGAGTTTGGTTCTGGAGGGAAAGCCCAGTTTTGCTATTAAAGCTGAATCACTAATTACATGAGATACACCCAAAATATTCAGGATAACCTACTTTCATAATAGTCAGTTATCTATAGTTGCTAACATCAGCTACAAAAAAACTTAAGAACAAAACCTAAATTACTATTGAACTGAGTAATTCGACATATTGCCTAGTCAAGTTGATACACAAATCACACTACAATGTACTAAGCAAAGAGTCAAACTGTTTAGCTTGGTTCCGGTAGTTACAATACTGAGAGCACTTGTGTTCTGTGGCACAGAGCCCAGCAATCTAGAAAGGTCAGGCTATGCTCTGGAAATGGAGAATTCCAGAATGATGCTTTTCCAAAATCAGACCTTTCAGAATTCTCAGTAAATGTGGCCTATATCCTTCATCTGCATCTGGAGGTGTATGTATCATTTGTTGCTAAGAAGGAGCAGGCTTCACAGTTAGAAAACACTCTTCTTTTAGCAGTGACCAAAAGGATGTGTGACTTCAAAGACACTTTCAGAAATGGAGCTGAATAGCAAATATTAGGAGAGGGGAAGGAATGATTCACAAAGTCCTTATCACATCTGTTTCCCTGATGATTTTTATAAGATTTAATAGCCTGACATTACTGATTCAATTTCAACCTAAGTGTAGGGGAATGTTACAGAAACCCAAAATGATATAGCAAAATCTGAACAAGCAAACCTCAAAGATTTACATAACAAAAGACCCCTCAAAATTTCTCTTCTCCTAACCATCATGGCTATTTACAGGTCCTTTACAACACATGGCTAAAAGAGGGCCATTGAAGGGCCTTCTGACAATTGAAGATCCTTCAGAAATATAGATGAAAACACTTTGAAATTTCAAAGTAACCAGGATTTCCCTATGATCTCATGGATCAATTTGCACACTATTGATTTCTAAAAAACCTTTGAGGAACCAACACATAGATTTCTCCAAGTGAAGCATGTGAGTTCTAGTTATTAATGAGTAAATATTTAGAACTCCACTGTGTCTTGGTTATGTTTTCCTATTGAAAACACCATTTGCTTTTACTGGAACTGTGAGTTCATGACAGCAAACAAAGGTAACTGTGTTTTGGAGTGATGGCTTTATAGAGTATGATATTTAGAAGAGAGTGAACATGAAATAAACAACCTAAGCAATGTCATTTTATTCAAATGTTCATTACCAAGAGGTGAAAGATTTAAAAATATGGGTAATCACAAATATTGGTTGTTGTGGTCAGAATTAGAAAAGCTTCCAGCATAACTCATATGTTTATTTTTTCAAACTATGGGAGTAATCTGTGGTCGATTAGAAACAATGCAGAGAGAGGGAGTAGCTGGTACCACATGAAGGTCTACCACGTTCCTTTGTTATTGTTTACCCTGAGATAAAATTTTGGTTGTTTTACCCTTTTCATCATTAAAAACAGAAAGGGGAAATACTTTCTAGTAATCATGTATTCATCCTCCTTTCTCTTATTAAACAAATCTCATTTCTTAAAACACTGTATATAGTTCCCCCCCCCACAACTTTCTAAATGTCAGTTTAAATATCTAATTTAAGATCACTATCCTTTGGGAGAAAGTTATAATCCTGTGAGCTTGTCTTTAAGAATTAAGTTTTTTAAGTATGTTTTATAATTTGAAGGGGATTTTAGTCATCCTTGAACGTTGCCTTGTAGAACTGTTCTTTGGTAACCAGCCTCTCAAGAGCCCTAAATGAATCAAAGTACAGAATACTACCAAGTTTATCATCCCAACTATTTCAGTATTCAGTTTCATTTAAAGTGATTTCAAGAAGGGAGGATAACTCCACTAAAACAATTTCATGTATTATTTAAGAAATGTTTTGGTGATCCTTTCTGCTGAATAGATACAGTGCTGCTCTACCTCTGATGACTGCAGTGTTCCATATATGTAAACATTCTGTAAAGGTAAGCAGATATTCTTTAATATTTAACTTGAAGGGGCTGGAGAGATGGCCTAGTTGTTAAAAGCATTCTTGCTCTTGTAGAATATCCAGGTTCTTCCTTAAGAACTGACATGGTAGTTCATAACAGTCTGTACTTATAAAGGATCTGACACACTCTTCTGGCCTTTACAGACACAAGACATGGATGTGGTTCACAGACATACATGCAGGGAAAATACTTATACACATAAAAATAAATAAAAAATATTTACTCTATCAAATCTTTCTCTGTCCCATCAGCCAGCTCCCAAATAACAACACAGAGACTTCTTATTAATTATTTAAGCTTGGCCAATTGATTAGGCTTGTTTCTAACTAGTTATTATAACTTAAATTAACCCATATTTTTTAATCTATGTTCTTTTAAGTGGCTTGGCTACCTTTACTTTGTAAATCCCATGATGCTTGCTCCACGTCCTTGGCATCTCCTATTTCTTCTTCCCAGCATCCCCCCTGCCTGGAAATCCTGCCTAGCTATTGGTTTTTATTAAACCAATTAACAGTGACACATCTTCACAGTGTATTAAAAGATTATTCCATAACAATTTAACTTGACTGTGGTTACTCAGAGAACAAACTTGTCAACCCTGTCAATCACTCAGATAAGTGTTTATACTGAATGCTATGAGAGAGAACATAGGGGGAAACATAAGCTTTGATATAACAACTAGTATACAAAGAATAAAAACATGTATGTGTATCTGTTGAAGAAGACGATATCCATAGCTTGCTTACTTCTCCATAGAACTAATACAATACAATAATGATAAATTATCAATTTTACATGTACTTTAAAATGTTAAGTCCAATAAAAATGACTTTAATATGAAGTGGTTTACTTTAGAGACAAAAGAGGATTGCAAGCATTTTTTTCCTGTCAATGACAAAGTTAAAATTTCTTGAAAGTGGTTTCAAAAATAGTGTAAATAAATGCATATTCTAGAACCTTCCTTTGTAAAAGAGTGGTTGATGGGCTATCAGTATTAGCATCATCCAAGGGTTTGATGCAAATGTAGAAATTCAAGCACTACCTGCTGACTGCAAGTTTCCATCACATCATGATCCACACGCGCTTTCTAAGCACATCAAAACTTGAAAAGCATTGCCATAAAGTTCTTGTACCTACTTTCACAATGACCTTTTTTCAAAGAACACTGAAAATATTCCAACTAGTATCAGTGTTATAAATTTGGCAACAATCCCATATACAAAATTATATTTGGAAACATGAAAGAAATACTGGTAGAAGATTATACTAGAAATAGCATTGGGTTTGTAGAATAAGCACTAAGTTTGGACTCAAGGACAGGTTATACTCAATTCCTGACTTCTCACCAGCTGTGTGAACTGTAAAAAAGTGTTTTATCATTGGAATTGACATTTATTTTCAAAACTGGATTACTGTTACCTGTATTATACTTTTGTTAATAGAATACACTAAAGGAAACTAAGTTTGATCTCAATTAGAACCAGCCACTCCAATATTAATTTCTCCAATATGGTTAATGTGGTTTATTGCCTCAAAGGTAGTGGAAACATTGAAATCAACTATGTTATTACATCTAAGACTCATATTTCCTCAAATATTAGGCCTTAATTCTCATTACAAATTTATTATTACTTACTCTGACTGGAGTTAGTGCCCTAAAAGGCTTGATAGTGAGGAATTGTTGGAGACTGACCCAGGACGGTTTGACTCAAGATTGTTATGTTTTGTATTTCTGCTTGGAGTTTGGAGTCTGGCAAAACCAGACGCCCTTGGCCAAACTGCACGTCCTGCAGAAACAGGATGACCTTGGCTCAACTAAGAAGTATACTTTTTAGATATAGCCTTGAACAGTAATTAGCCAGCTGCAGAGCCTGGGAACCAAAGAGACTTCACCTCCCCCCGACCACTCTGACTACTTCTGAAAATTTTCCACTCTCCTTTCTCTGCCCCCTCCCTATTCAAAGTCCCGTATATAAACCTCAAACCCCAATTAATAAACGAAGCCTTGACATGACTCAGACTGACTCTTGTCATTCATTATATGTGCTAGGCTTCCCTCCTTTCTTTCCCCATGATTCTTTCAGGTGTTTCCTGGCTCGAGACCCATGAATAACTGGACCTGCTGGATGGGTCAAGGAATAGTTGAAATGAGTCTGACAAACCAATTGCCTTTCAAAAATAATACTACAGATGAAACAATTTTTCCCAGGACTTATGTGGTCAGAGGATTCCTAATATGTTTAGAGATCTTTTAGGGCCATCTGTCAAGCCATGTAGCTTACAGAATTCTGAGTCTGCACAGCATAAAATAAGTTGCCCAGAAGCTACTGTTTATTTGAACACTCTGACTATGCACTCTTTTTTTGATCAGTACAATCAGTAAATGAGTTTATTCATTTTTACCCAAATCTGGTTACCAATACCATCATCTCATTTTGGAAAATGTGTCCCAGTTTGTATGATAAATGCTATTTATAAGTAGGTAATTTGAATAACCAAAGCAAAATAGCCAAGTGTAGAAGAAATTCTGTACCCATTTCCATGTTTTGCCTAATTAGCTCTCTAATAACTTGTCTCTTACACTTAACTGTATACATTTCCATGACTTTCACAATCTTATACTGAGCCTGATATTCCTTTTTTGGCATTCAGTAGTCCATATTTTATCACCTACCTTATCCTCACTATCACTGTGTAAACTTAGAACTGTATATGTCAGATGGCCTTGCCAGCAGAGATCCATACAGGTCTTGATAAGCTTTGTTAGTGTGAGATTTGAAGGCAGAAGATGAAATACATTTTGTGTCTAGAAAACAGGCACAGAATTAGCATTGTGTACTTTTTACCTTCCTGCAGCATCTGCCTTTACCAACCATTTCATCTGCTTTAAGGTAACTGGCGGTGATTTCATACAGATTCCTGAACTTGGGCAGCAGTATCTCTGTAAGCCTCCATATGTAAAGATGAAAGCTGGTGGTAACCAGTCAGACTGTCATCCCTTTTATCACTTCCAGTGCTTTGTTGTTCCTGTTCTTTTGTTTGTTGTTGATATTTTAACACCAACATTGAGCTAACACTGAAATAATTAACTGCATATACTTAGCATGCCACTTATAACTCTGTCTCCTCTTTTGCAACCACCCACATGTCCAAGAAGCTAATGGTCTGCTTTCTGTCACTATAGATTAGTTTCTGTTTGCAAGTTTCATAAAAATGTACTTGCACTTTACTCTTTTGGCATCTTTCAGTTAGCATAATTTTTTTGAGATTCATTTCATTTTAGGAAATTACTATTTTTCAAGTTTCTACAAACAGACAAAATATCTTATATATACTAGAAGGAAGTTTATGTTTGGTGCTTAGTGTTTACCCTTATAGTTAATGTCTAACTGTGGGCCTTTATGTTTGGTGTCACACAATCCACAATATACCTAACTCCATTCTTACAAATCTGTCATTTCCTTTCCTCACAAATGCAACCTGTATATTTTGGTTTTGATTTATTGATTTAATTTTTTAAATAATGTCTCACTTGTGTAGTTCTGGTTGTTCTGGCACTCAAAATGTCGGCAATTTATTAGTTGTGATGGTTCATGAGATTATAGTAGATTGAGATGCCCTAAGCTTTGTCAAGCTAATATCTAAAATTAGCTATGACTATATTAAGTCTTATTGCCTGTACTATTATTTAGTGCTGTATTGTATGGCATTACGAAGACCTGTTCATCTAAATACTAATTGGTGAAAAATTGATTGCATTATTTACAGTAACTGAATTTTATATATAAAACCAACATTAATATTCTCATATAGGTCTTTCTATAATTTTGTTTTCATTACCATTAAACATGTAAAAATGCTCTGGCTGAGGAATATGAGACTATTGCTCAATCATAAGACATCAAACAAACAAACAAAAAACACTCAAAAAGCCCTAGCAAATAGTTTCCCAAAGTGATTTTAATTCTTTATAGTTATCATTATATATGAATTCAAGTTTTTCACACCTTTGCCATTTATTATTATTGTCTTATCATCTATTATATGGGAGAGAGGAGGAGGTAGGGAGTAGATAGACACTATTGCTGAAGATATCAGGTGTAGGACATAGAAAAAAATCAAGTTTTAACCAGGAAACTCTCCATCTGTTGGCAAGGTTTCATAGCACAGGAAGGTATTATGCAGGCTGCTGAGGTAAAAAGATATCAATGGTCATTTACAATGCTGGACCTTGCATGCTAAAAGACCAACCTGCCAGGCAAGTTGTGGCTGCTGGTGCAATAATGCTATGATGGATATGGGCTAACCAAATGCTATCTAATTAGATATGAGAACCTATCTACAAGAGGTATTTAATGTATTATACTGTACATTTGGATAAAACACCATGTGTAAGGAGGTGATAGGCCCTAGTGAGGAATCTACAGATTTTGTTTTGTTAAATGGTTGTGGTTTTTTAATTTTATTTTTTATTATAAAGATTTTCCATTCATTTTACATACCAACCACAGATTCCCCTGTCCTCTCTCCTCCCACTCCCAACCCTCCCCTCAAGCCATCCCTCATTCCACCTCCTCCAAGGCAAGGTCTCCCATGGGGAGTCAGCAGCACCTGGTACACTCAGTTGAGGCAGGTCCAAGCCCCTACTCCCTGCACCAAGGCTGAGCAAGGTGTCCAAACATAGGCACTAGACTCCAAAAAGCCAGCTCATGCACTAGGGATTGGTCCCATTCCCACTGCCTGGGGGCACCCTAAACATCCTGAGTGAGGTAACCCAGATTCACAAAGACAAACATGGTATGTACTCATTCATAAGTGGATACTAGATGTAAAGGAAAGCATAGCCAGACTGCAACTCACAGCTCCAGGGAGGCTAGCTAGTAAAGAGGACGCTAGGAAAGACACAGGGATCACACACAGATGGAGAAATGGATGGGATCTACAAGAGTAAACTGGGGGTAAGGGGGGTGTAATGGAGGGCAAGCGTCAGGGGAAAGAGAGCTTAGGGGAGCAGTAGGTCCTAGCTGGATTTGGAACAGAGTGGGAGAACAAGGAAAGAGATACCATGATAAATGAAGACACCATGGGAATATGGAGAAGCAGAGTGCTAAGGAGGTCCCCAGGAATCCACAAAGATGGCTCCACCATAGACTACTGGCAATGGTCGAGAGAGTGCCTGAACTGACCTACTCTGTTTATCAGATGGCTGAATACCCTAACCATCATCATAGAACCCCCATTCAGTGACTGATGGAAGCAGATGCAGAGATCCAAGGCCAGGTCCCAGGCAGAGCTCCAAGAGTCCAACCAATGAGAGAGGAGCGATTCCATGAGCAAGAGATATCGAGGCCATGATTGGAAAAAGTATAGAGACAACTAGCCAAACTAGTGGAAACATATGAACTGTGGACCAATAGCTGAGGAGCCCCCATGGTACTGGACTAGGCCCTCTGGATAAATGGTTGTGTTTTCAAACTGCCTTCTAAATATTCATATTTATACTCAAAGATGTGTGTTGCTCTTAACTTTTGTCAAAAAAGCTTCTTCTTGCAGTGGATAATTGATAATGCAAAGATTTATTAACTAGTTTCAGTCATGAGAAATAGTGACTGTGAGTATTCAACTATATACGGGTCATCCGTACCAATCTATTAAGCAATGAACAGGCTCAAGAAAAACTGAGGACAAAAGGGTAGAAAAAATGTAAGAAGCAAAGAATGAGGAGAGTCCTGTGAAATGCTGTACTCTGTACATGACATGACTATGGTACATTTATTCACAGAATCTCTGGTTATGTGCTCAAAATCAAGTCAGTAAGGCAGCACTAATTGGACTCAGTGGGTCACTAATTCAAAACAGAGAACATGAATGTGTAAGGGAGACTGACTGGAATGGCCCAGTGGAAGATGGAGGGATGTAGTGGCTATCAGTTATGATTAAAACAAATTGTATACATATATGAATTTCTAAAAGAAGAAAAATATTGTTTAAAATATCAGTTATTCTAGTATCAGAAATATTGAGTGAGTCACTACTCTATCCAGACTTAAATATAGCTATATTAGCTTATACAGAATTAGAGTAGGACATACAAAATAGTAAGTAATGGTAAAAAAAAAA
>CABHPH010138353.1:0-16258 GCA_902168325.1 Peromyscus nudipes
GCATGTTTTTTTTTTTTTTTTTTTTTGAGACAGGGTTTCTCCGTGTAGCTTTGCGCCTTTCCTGGAACTTACTTGGTAGCCCAGGCTGACCTCGAACTCACAGAGATCCGCCTGGCTCTGCCTTCCGAGTGCTGGGATTAAAGGCGTGCGCCACCACCACCCGGCCGTCTGTACGTGTCTTAATGTGGATATGTACAAGTGAGTGCAGGGGCCTTCAGGGGTCAGAGGAGTCAGATTCCCTGGAGTTACTTATAGGATGTTGTGAGCCACTCAGCCTAGGTGCTGGATACTGAACTGGGTCCTCTGGAAGAGTAGCACATGCTCTTAACCGCTGAGCTACTGCAGGCCCACATTTCCGCCATTTTATCCAGTCTGGGTCTCCAGTCTATGGAGTAATGTTGCCTAACATTCAGGCAACGTCTTTTGACCTCAGTTCATCCTTCCTGGAACCACTCTCATAGACCGATCCAAAGGTGTGCCTCACTCATGCTGTGAGACTTCTTAATCCAACCAAGCTGGCAATTAAAATTAGCCACCGCAGTGACATATCTGTATCTTCAATATTCAATCTTTCCTTTTCCCAGGACACCCCTATGTGTCCTTGCCTACCACACTGCCTTTAGGTGTGGGTTTAGAAGGACTGCCTGGATAAGACTTCTTGTCTGCCCGGCTCTACCTCTATGACTTCCCATAAATACTCATTACCCCTCGGGTCCCCATCTGTAGCAGGTTGTTAATAACTATCCGTTCTCACAGGACTGAGGTGTCATTGCATGAAAAGCCTTTGTGTCAGGGACCGAAGCATACTAAGCCCTCAATAAATGCTTCTTCTTATTCTCTTCTCACTCTGACACTTATTTTCACAACTGTCTAAACTGGAACATGCCATTTGGTTCCCAAGGCTCCCTGTGTGTCTGTAGCTCCCCCCACCCAGTTCTTTTCATTCTTGGGTTTACTATGAAGAATCCTCCAGAAATTCTCCATTTTGTGATTTTTCAGGGAGAATAAAATGAAGTGGCTTTGTGTGGAGATCAGCTGGCCATCTTGAATTAAGTAGAGGAAGGAAAACAGCAATTCTAAAAGGGTAGCTGTTGCTTTTGAAGAAGTAGGTGACAAGATCTGCTTTGTTTGACAACATGCAATTTATTTTTCATAGAGAGATGCCAACCAAGAAGCAGCATGAAGCTTAGGAAGTGGTGTATGGAGGAGAGTGCACGCGTGTGTGCATAAGTGTGTGTGTATGTGTGTGTGCGGGCTTATGAGTGTGTACATGTAATATTAAAACAACTACATTTTCTTGACATGAGCCAGCTGACTCTCTAAAGGAACTGCTCTTCAGCTAATTCCATATCAGTCAATATTCTTACCTCTGTTACTTATTAGTCCAGATTATACCATAAGGAGTTTAACCTGTTGAATTTCCTCCTCTATCACAATCTTTCTGCCATCGAACAGATAGAATAAGTTGTCATGGAGCTTTACACATTTATAAAATACTTAAAATGTAAATATAACTGTAGATGCATGTTTAAAGCACATGATAAAACATTATGCAAAAAAATATGAAGACCTGAGTTCAAGTACCTATGACTCATGTAAATGCTAGGCATGCCTATGTGCTGGTAGCCCCAGGACTAGGGGTTGGTGACAGGGATCTTAAGAGCTTGCTGACCACCAAGCCTGGCTGAAATGCTGAGCTTTTACCTCAATGAAAGTCCCTGTGTTAAGGCAATAATGTGCAGTGATAAAAAAAAAAGTCTCCTGACCGCTCTGATCTCTGCATGCATGCATTAGTCAAACACCCACATTCTCAGGTGCATGCACATGCACATACACACCACTATTAATGTAAATATCTTATTACAACTATACATTTTTTTGAAGAGAGATAAATTCCAGTAATTGTTCTAATTCACATTTTCAGGAAGCTTAATTTCAACTGAAATTGGTAGTAGTAGGCTTTATGAATGAGAAAAAGTTGAGATGTATGGGTCACCCATAGGATGGGGAAAACTCTGTTCAGAACTCTGTATGATCCAGACTGCCCTTTCTTCCCAGACACACCTTAACATCTCAAAGACCACCTGGATGAGTAGGTAAGAAGACCAAGAGCTAATTCATAGACTTCTCTACTGTGTGTTGGTGAGGTATTATTTAGAGAAAGCTCAAACAGAAAAGAACAAAAAAATGTATCGCATGGAAGAAAGAACAGTTGATTTAAAATTAGAAGACCCACGGTAACCTGTGGGCCTCCTTAACTATCTCCACTAAATCCAAGGCTGTTTCTCTTTGACCCTGAATTTCTACTTTCTTGTGGAATTATGCTGAAGGATGCTCTCTGTCCTAATTGTTCAGATACCTAGCCACTTCTGTTCTGAGGATCACTAGACTCCAATATTAGTGCTTTGTGATTACACTTATAGAAAACTGCACACACAGGGTCATCAAAGATGGCTTAAAGAGTAAAGATGTTTGCCATCAAGCCTGACAACTTCAGTTTGATCCCGTGCCTCACATAGTGGAGAAAGTGAACTAGTCCCACAAATTGTCCTCTGACCTCCATATGTGTGCCATGGCATGAGTGAATAACACTTACACAAACACACATAAATAAATGAATCAATTAAAAAAAAAGAAGTACTAAAAAGTTAAACAAAACTGCACACATAACCATTCTAGCTAGCCATGTTGATTTCCAGAACTTTTTGGGAATCATAGAGACCCTCTCATTCTGCCTCAGAACTACTGCATTTCTGTATTTTTATCTGTATACCAATCTCATACTAGTCTTCAATTAGAAAATAATATTTATTAAAATAAGATGTTGTTGAGAGACTAAGAAAAGATTAATTTTTTAAGAAATAAAGGATATCTGTTATCCCTCCACTCAAATCTCCCCCAAACCCTGTGGCTCTGAGCAGGGATCACCATCTCCTCTTTTGAGCCCCTCCCAATTTTGGGAATGTAACTGACAAATAGAAGACCCAGGATAGATATTGCAGTTCTAAACACCAGGCAAATAGAAATTGACATCTAATCATGCTATGGATTAGCTCCCTGATGAACATTTTAAGCATCTCTGTTAAAGAAGAAGAAGAAGAAGAAGAGGAGGAGGAGGAGGAGGAGGAGGAGGAGGAGGAGGAGGAGGAGGAGGACAGAAAAGAAAAGAAAACTAACAAACTAGCACCATATGTGAGCACCCCCAAATAGAAATAAACACACACACACACACACACACACACACACACACACACACACACACACACACAAATCTCATTGTAATGGTCCTTAATGAAAAAGGCCTAGAAGAATTTCTAGAAAAAAAGTTCAAGAGAAAAATAGACCCAACAAAAATTAGGAATTATAGTCCAGTATCCCCCAAAATAGATGTAAAATTATCAATATAATCCTTGCAAACAAACTTCAATAACACATATACAGATTATCCACACGCTCAAGTCAGCTTCATCCCAGAGAAACAGGAATGAAGTCATAAACAAATACAATATACCACATAAATTGACTTGGCATAGAAAACACAAGAGTATCTCATTAGACACAGAAAAGGCCCTTTACAAAAATCTAATATCTTTTCATAATAGGAGTTCTGGAGAATCTAGGGATGCAGGGAACATATTTCAATATAATAAAGGCATTATACAGAAAACTCATAGCCAACATGAACTAAGTGAAGAAAAACTCAAAATATTTCTGTTACAAACCACCTATATTACAGAAACAGGTCCACTTTCAAGCCACCTTCAGAGACTCAGCACCAGGAGTCACATGCATCACCAGCCACCAAATGCAACGTGTGTACCCTGTAAAAAGTCCCCACCATCACGGCCCACTCTCTTGTTCTGTCTCTCTCCCTCTATCTCTGTCTCTATGTCTCTCTCTCTCATCCCCACTCAGAGGCAACCTTTTGCTCCCCACCTCCTGCATAAATTACTTTTATGAGATCTGTTGTGTGGTGTGATTTCTGCAATCTGCCTTGACCCTGATCTGCCAAAGTCTTCTTCCATCACAGAACCCTAACAATTTCCACCAAAATCAGGAGCGAGACAAAGATATCTACTCTTCTCCCTTTTGTTCAATATAGTGCTTGAAGTCATAGCTAGAGCAATAAGACAAGAGGAGGAAGAAAGGAGGACAAGTAAAGAAGGAAGAAGTCAAAGAATTCTTGTTTGCAGATGGTATGACTCTACACCCTACGTAAAAACTCCCACAGCTGATAAATATATTCAGCAATGTAGCAGGATACAAAATTAACACACCAAAAGTAGCCTTCCTTTTTACAAACAGCAAATATAACAAGAAGTATTTGGAGAAATAATCCCATTGATAATAGCCTAAAAATATTGTAAGAAATCTAACCATGGAAATGAATGACTTTTACAATGATAATCTAAAGATGGTGAAGAAGGAAATTGAAGAAGACAGCAGAAGATGGAAAGACCTCCCATGCACATGGATTGGTAGGATTAGTATCGGGAAAATGGTTATCCTACCAAAAGCAATCTACAAATCCAGTGCAATCCACACCAAAATCACAGTGCAATTCTTCACATAAATTGGAGAAAATGATCTTAAATTTCATATGGAACCTCAAAGACCCAAGATATCCACAACAAACTGGAACAACAAAAACCTATTGTCCCAGATTTCAAGTTATTCTACAAAGCTATAGTAATAAGAGCAACATGGTACTGTCATAAAAACAGGTAAAGAACTGAAGACACATCTAACCCCACACTCCTACAGCCACCTGATTATTGGTAAAGAGTCCAAAAATATACACTGGAGAAAGAAGATCTCTTCAACAAATGGTGCTTTTCAAACTGGCTAGGTACATGTAGAAGAATGATTCTTCTTCCTCTTCTTTCACCCTGCACAAGACCCAACTCCAAATGGATCAAGTACTTCAATTTAAGACCTTGTACCTTAAGTCTGTTAGAAGAAAAAGTAAGGAATCTGCTTGGACTTAGGTACAGCAAAGGCCTATCTGGACAGGATCTTGTTAGCATAGGTATTAAAACCAAAAATTAACAAATAAGATCTTTTGGAGCTAAAAAGCTATTGTACAGCAAAGGACACCATCTTTAGAGGGAAGGACCAGCCTACAGAATGGGAAAAAAATCTTTACTGGCTATACATATGACATATGGTTAGTGTCTAGAATATACAAAAAAAACCTAAAACAGCTAAATAAATACCAAGCAGACCAACAACCTAACAAAAGGGGCATGGAATTCCTAAACAGAGAATTCTCAAAAGATAAAATACAAAGGGTTGAAAAACATTCAAAAATGATCAACATTTTTAGACATCAGGGAAATGTAAATTAAAACTACTTTGAGATTTCATCTTTCCCCAGTCAGAAAGGTCAAGATTGAAAAAAAAAGTCAGGCATGATGTGACACATCTTTCAATACTCAGGTGGCAGCAGCAGCTGTATCTCTGTGAATTCAGGTTAAACCTGGACTACATAGCAAGTTCCAGGCCATCCAGAGTTACATAGTGAGACCTTGCTCAAACAAAACCAAAAAAAAAGAAAACAAATAAATGACTACTAATGCTGATGTCAACGTGGTGAAAGGATTGCAAAATGGTGCAGAACACTATGGAAATCAGTGTGGAGATTCCTCAAAAAGCTAGAAACAGATCTACCACATGATCCAGCCATAGGACACAATTTTGAGTGAGGTAATCCAGACTCAGAAATAAAAATGTCTCATGTTTTGTATCATTTATAAATGTTACCTTTGAATCTTCAAAGATGTAGATTCCATTTAGAATACCTATAGAATCATGAACTCAGTAAGGTGCCATGGATATGCATGCACCATAGAATGCAGTGGTGTAAAGGGGTGAAGAGAAATAACAGAACAGGAAAAGTTACATCAGTAGGGGATATGAGGGAGAAGAAATGCTAATGACCTTGTGTAAAGGTCATAAAGAAATCTACTACTACAGATGCTTCCTAAAATGCATACATATAAAAAGAGTTTAAATGGAGTCACCCCATAATGGGGTGACATTGCCTCTACTAGACACCATGGGCTATCAAAAAACAAACCCAAACCAAACAAAAAGATAGCCCAGTGTCAGAAATGGGTTACCATTTTTGGAGTTGTTGCCTAGTAAGGTCCCATAGTCTTCCAAACTTTACAGTCTATTGTCAATGCTCTTGGTTATCCTCCAGAACTAGATAGTAAGACCTTATTGATGAAGACACCACATACTTGAGTGATAGAATATGAACAACCAAGATGGTACCCATCTAGAAGCTTCATCTCTGCTGGCTGGCTTTCAAAGTGCTGGAAGGTGCTGGAAGGAGAAAAATAATTGTTAATATTGCCTAGCTGTGAGCCCAGCTGTTGTGTAGCAGTTTCTGCCATGACTGAAACATTCCATCCTGTAGGGAAGCTCCCTAAGACAGAAAGTAAATAACTCAAATTAGCTCCAGGAAGTCCCCGAAGCTAACTAGATTCACTAGGCTCCTCCCTCCCAAAAGTAAATAATAAAGCCTGCTGAGACTCATTCCCAGATGAACCAAGCTGCAAAGTAGGCTGAGACCTGACCAGCTAGCTGCCTCAGAGAAGAAATCAGCCAAGCTACTGAAGCCCCTAGAAAGGATATTCTCCAACCTGTTAGCCCCTGAAGGCTGTGCAGTATGCTACAGGTTTCCAGTTTATATGAGCTGTCACTCATGCTGGGGTGGGGCTTGGTGATACTGCTGTCTTTGAGTCATTTATACTGCTACGAGGTAATCCTTCACCCATGTTACTATATCCCAATAAGACTCATTGGTTCACCAAGTTGGATTTTGGTGGCATTTGTACTTTGATTTGTTGTGGGCTTGCTACCTAGTGTGAGTAGATATGTGTGTTTTGCACCTCCCCAGGAAGAGTTGTCACGCAATGTAATTGGTGCTAAACAGGGACTGGACAGAACTAAAGATGAGTTGTAGAGGAATGAGGGAATGGTCCCAGCTATGGCTAGTCAGGCATGCAACTGAGGCTAAGCAGCCTCAAGGGGAGTGTATGCTAAGGACATTTCTATACAAAGTCCCTTCCTGGTAGCTGTGGTGGAAGTGGTGTGGTTCTTGATATGGGTAGTGAGATGTCCCACTAAGCCTGAGCCATCAGCGTTAGGAATGTCTGAGGGAGGAATGTCAGGATGGAAATCTTCATCTGTGTGATATAGAGTGGCATGCCTGCTTGATAAGTGGCATTCACCACGTGACTACAGAGATGCCCTGAAAACAGTTAAGGGTTAAGAGCAATGGTTCTCAGTATTCCTAATGCTGTGACCCTTTAATACAGTTCCTCATGTTGTGATGATCCCGACCACAAAATTATTTTCATTGCTACTTCATAACTGTAATTTTGCTATTGTTATTAGTCACAATGAAAATATCTGATGTACAGGATATCTGATATGTGACCACTTTGAAAGGGTCATTTGACTCCAAAAGGGGTCATGACCTACAGGTTGAGAATCACTGGTTTAGAGGTCATTTTGTGATCTTTTAGATTAGTGCACAGGGGCTGAAATAGTCAACAATTAGGAAGGGAAGTTGCCTGGCTACTGTTATCCATAGTTAGAAATTCATCAGAGGCTAAGATGGTGGCCAAGCAGGAACTTATTTGTGTAAAGGAGGAATTGCAACATAGAGGCAGATGAAACCATCATCCTCCATGTTAATCTCTGATCTAACAAGTAAATTAGATAATTGAGAGGATGAGAGAGAACTGGTAAAAGTGATAGAAGATATCCCACAGGTCCAACCTTTGCTAGAAAAAGAGGGAAAATCTGTGCTCTAACTTGCTGATTGGGGTCTTTACAATGGTCCAGTGCAGGAGACCAAGGTCATCAGGAAACACTCAACCCTTGAGCTGTTGAATTAGGGAAGAGTTTTAAACAGATCATGAAAGAGCTATTACAGCCTGGTCTGTGAGGCCATGGGACATGGGAGTGGATGGGATCAATCTCTGTAGAGGCAGAAAAACTGAGCAATTTAACTACCCATCCCTCCTTAAGTCAAAGGCTGCATAACCTGAGACAGTGGGAGGGAACTCCTGGTGGACTGGCTTATCAGAGCCAATAGGAGCACTTGGTTATCTCTATCTGAGGTTCCCACAAATAACAGGGGCTGGAGGACCACAGAGAAGGGTGGACACTACTGAGGGAAGGAACTAGTAGAAAAGCTGGTTTGGAATCCCAGTTCTCTAGGCCACGTAGAACTGTGTTCACCGAGATGTTAAAGAAAAGGTTGGTTAAGCGGGGACCTGGAGATGGTATGGGGCTTTGGTGGCTTTGGTAGGTCAAAGTCTTTATAAAGTAGGAAAGGCCTTGACTGATCCCAGTGGCTTAGAATAGTATGTAAAGAGTGTCCAAAAAGTAAAAGAGCAGCCAAAAGGAGATGAGAAAAGAAAAAGGCAAAACAGGGGGAAGGTTCTGGCTGGATTACTTGATAAATGTGGCAAGATTTGTGGTGAGTTGGAGTTCCCAAGGAAAAAACTATAGAAAGCTGAATTCTGTGCTAAGGAGCTTTGGAGGCTTTGGAGCCAGAAGAGCAGTTCACAGAAAACAGAAGAACACAAGGGAAGAAGATCGAGCCTGTTCCAGGGGTGGGTAATTATACCCACAGTCTAAGGAGGGGACTCTAGCAGAAGGTTGTGCTAGGGATGTAGATGGTTTGCCCAGCCAGGAACTCTCCCAACAGCTGGAAATGGTGAATGAAGCAGCAACAGCTACAGCTGCAAACCTGGATCTCTTGGACCCAGTGAGCCAGAAGGTGCAGCAGGAGCAAGCAGGGACATGTTCTCCCTTGATCCTGTGTGATAGGTCGATCAGTTAAGTCTGCCCCAGATCCTGGGTGATAGGTCGATCAGTTAAGTCTGGCCCACCGAGTTCATCTGGCATGGAGAAATGTGGGGAGGCTCCATGGAAGAGCTCCAGGATATGGAAACATAATGGCTCAGAGAGAATGACTTTGAATTACAGAGAGCTAATTAAGTTAGCACCCCCCATCCATACTTTTGTACCAAACCTTGACTGGTGGAGGAAGCAACTGATATAATTGGATGGAGCCTTTCCATGTTATATTAGACCTTGTTTATGTTCAATTGCAGTATATTCTTAGTTGTGAACTTTTGAGATCACTTTACAATTGCTCAGAACATACAACAACAGACTTTCAGAGTGCTTCACTTGTGGTGGTTTGAATAAGAGCTCCCATAGGCTCACATGTTTGAATGCTTGGTCATCAGGGAATGGCACTACTTGAGAGAGATTAGGAGGTGTGGACTTGTTGGAACAGTCATGACCTTGTTGGAGGAAGTGTGTCACTGGGGGTGGCTTTTGTGGTTTCAAAAGCCCAAGCCAGTCCCAGTGTCTCTCTCTTCCTATTGCCAGAGGATCCAGATGTAGAACTCTCGGCTACTTCTCCAGCACCATGTCTGCCTGTGTGTCACTATACTCCCTGCCATGATGACAGTGGACTAAACTTCTGAACTGTAAGTCAGCTCCAATTGAAGGTTGTCCTTTATAAGAGTTGCCGTAGTCATGGTGTCTCTTAACAGGTATAGAACAATGACTAAGACGTTCACCAAGGTTATTTTTGTAAACCCTTTTTGTTATGTGATGGCTGTGGTTTAGGATGATGCCTTGTCCTGTCCATCCTCTGGAAAGGGTTTTGTTACATGATGACATTCTGTTAACTTCTGAGAGTCTTACAGATTAGAAAATCATTTAAAGAACATACAGGTGCATCTAAAGTGTAGTTTTCAACCTTCTTAATGCTACAAAAACCCCTTGATACAGTTGCTAAGGATGTGGTGACCCCTCAACTATAAAATGATTTTTGTTGCTATTTCATAGTTGTAATTTTGCTGCTGTTATTAATCATAATGTAAATATCTGATATGCAGATTATCTCAGGTGACCTCCGTGAAAGGGTCATTTTGATCCCCAGAGGGGTCATGACCCACAGCTTGAGAGTCAGTGGTCTAAAGGAACGGGAATGGGTGATCAGTCTGTACAGGTACAAAGGCTAGACATACCTGTGGAATTCTTGCAAGTATTATGGTCTGGTAAGACATTGATATAATCTTCCAACACTTTGTGCCTGTTAATGTAAAGAATATACAGGCATTTGGGGAGCTTTGGGGATATTGGAAGATTTTCATACCCCATATCCCAAGCTTCCTATCCTCTGTATAACTTGATAAAGAAGAGTAATATATAGGATTGGAACAAAGATGCCCAAAGGCCTTTTGAGTAGGCCAAGATCCTTGTAGGACAGGGTAAACAGATGTGTGCCCCACTACCTCAGTGTCCCTTCTTGTTAGAAGTCACCAAAAGTTCAGAAGGCTATAGCTGGGGGCCTGTGGCAAAGGCAACCTGAACAAATGGTCACAATGGAGTCTTGGTCTCCATCTTAGAAAGGAGCACAGTGCTAGAACAGCAACTATGAGAAGCATATAAAGCTGTGCAGCAGGGAGAATCCATAACCGGTCAAACCCTTGACTGTAAAAACAGATTACCTGAATGGAGCTGGATTGAAGACCTTCTGGTTAACCTCCTCCTGCTGTGGCACAGAATCAAATTCTACAAAGGTGGGATGAACACATACAGCAGTGAGGTGTGATGTCTGCAAGCCTCATCACAAACGCCATGAAGGCTGTTCTAGGACCAGTGTCTATTAAGCCACTGAGAATCCTCCAGTAATTGAACCAACAGC
Organism: Peromyscus nudipes; assembly: GCA_902168325.1. Classification (NCBI taxonomy): domain Eukaryota; kingdom Metazoa; phylum Chordata; class Mammalia; order Rodentia; family Cricetidae; genus Peromyscus; species Peromyscus nudipes. The sequence continues at coordinate 10,751 of CABHPH010138353.1, forward strand.
TAAGCCAGATAATTTACTGGAAGGGATACCTGCCATCCCCATAGATGTACCCAGATGGTACTAATAGTCACACAAAAGGAGAATGGGTAACTGCAGAAATACAAATACCATGTGACTAGAAAAGGAAGAAGGAAAAAAATAGCCAATGGGTCGAGTTAAGAGTGGTATGGATATTAATAACGCATGGGACTTGGTTCATGATGATCTATTCTGGCAGTAGAGCTGTATATAGAGGCCTCACTTTATGGATGGTCCTGTGGGAAAAGGAGGACTGGCAGGTACTCGGTCAGCCATGGTGGGGGCAACAAATGTGGAAAAAATATATAACAGAGTTCACAGGAATCATAACCCCTGGTAATTTTCTATGTGGTAATCCACAGCCCATTAAGTCCCCCTGGAAATCATGAAGCAGATGCCCTTACTAAGCTATGGACCATTTCCCTCCAGGTACCATTGGAAGCTGTCCACTGGGTCCATACAAAGTCTAGTCATAGGAGAACCAACATAGGTTGGAAAATATCTAAGGCTGCTGGCATTTCTGTGAGATATTCTGACATTTTGTGTGTTGTCCAAACATGTAAGACCTGTTTCCTGATTACAGCCTTGACAAATGGATACCCTGGTGGGACATGCCCCCAAATCAACCTGTCTCATGAGAGAATGGCAGGTAAAGTTCATAGGGCCTATGCCTGTCAGTGAGAGAGGCAAATATGCTCTCACCCATGTGGACAGTGCCACAGGACTCTTACAAGCATTTCTGTGCAAACAACCAATAGGTGAAGTCACCATTAAGGGTCTCACCAGAGTAAGTGTTATATAAGGGAGTTCATGAAGAATAGAGGGTGAATGGGGTAGCCATTTTATTAACACTGATGTATAGAACTGGGCTGAAGACAACCAGGTACAATGGTCCTTCCTCCTACCTTACAACCCCACGGGGGCTGGGTTAGCTGAAAGAAAAAAATGGGTTGTTAAAACAGAAACTAAAGAGTCTAAATAGGGAGAAAAAGAAACTCCTAGAGGCCACAAGTATTTGATGGGAGCTCCACATCAACCCCTGGCACCTTGGAACCCTGGCATCCCTATACCCAAAGAATCTGGAATATTTGGGTGGGAGCTCCACCTCACACAGCTCCTCCCCAAACCTGCCCCTTCAAAGTCCGCCAAACACGTCTCCTCTCCCAGAGAGGCTCAGGACAAGTCCCACAGGGGATATATAAGCAGCATCCCCCAAAACAGACTCGTGGTTCTTCTGGTCTCATGTCCCCATCTCTCTGCAGGGCCGGGGAATCGCCTAGGAGCACTTTACCCATTAAACCTGGGCTTTCCATTTTGGTCTGATTAGGTTTGTTGTGATGGCTGAGAGGCCTGCAGGAGGCCTAAAACTTATCGACAAGGTTATTGAATGAAAATCCTAGTGTCAGGGGTGGGCTACCTCTTTATGAGTTGTTGGCCAGGGAAACCCCTGGGGTCCCATAAGCCATAAAGTCTATTCCTACTACTGTTGGTTATATGTATCTCATTAGATGGTGAGACCTTATTGCTGAAGATACCATACACTTTGACTGTAGGACATGGAGAAATTAAGCTGGGACTGACCTGGTTTCTAGCTTTCATAGTGCTGGGGTGGCCCAAGTGGTTTGCTGGTGTAGAACAGTCATCAACATTCCTGATCAGCTATGGATACCAACATGCCAGGCAAGATGTGTCTGCTTGTGCAATAGTGGCTCAGCTATCACATGTAAGACCAACAGCTTTCCAATTGGATTTAAGGTCTGCTCTGCAAGAGGAAATTCACACCTAGTACTGGAAGCCAGGACAAAAATCTGTAGCTGGGGAGGTCATAGGTCCCAATAGGGAGGCAACTTCTATGGTTTTACTGGCTGGATGTGATGTGCCTGTCAACACGCATTCTGAACGTTTGTGTTTACACCCATAAATCACTGCTGTTGTTAGCCTCATAACCTCTAGTGAAGCCCCTCAGGACAAGCAACTGTTACTGTAGCACAGTGGCCTAATCTTAGTCATGGATGGATGCCTATAGGCTATAGATATAGCCCAGGGATTATCAAGGAAGACAGGGAAGAAAGAATGCAAGAGCTGGAGGAAGGGGTGGAGTGTTGTGTAGCCATTTCCTCCTAGATTGAAGCAGTCTGCCCTTAAGGAGTTCCTTAAGACAGAAGAAGGTAAACTAGCTTCAGTGAAGAAAATAGCTTGAGCAAGTTCCTGAAATGGACCAGATTCACTAGGTCCCTGGCTCCCAATAGTAAATAAAAAGCCATCTGAGACTGGCCCTTAGATAAGCCAAGCTGAAGATGACTGAGACCAGAGCATGTACCTGGAAGAAGCAGAAACCAGCAGAGCTGCCTGGGAGGGTAAAGTTTAAACTAGCCAAGCCCCTTTGCAAGGACATCCCCAATTCACTGAGATGCCTAAAGGCTGTGCAATGTGCTCCAGGTTTCCAGCTTTTATGAGTTGTCACTTGTGCTGGGGTGGGCTTTGGTGATGCAGCTGCATTTGAGTTATTTCTGCTTTTGTAAGCAACTGCATCACCCATATTCTTGTAAGTAACCCTAATAAAAGTATTTTGTCATTGCTATGACATTTACGGCACCATTGCGCCAAAGGGGCATGCCTTGCCAGGCCAATCATTACTGTCACTTTATCACTTCCAGGAATTGTGTGACAGACATTTCCTAAGGAGATGAAATACACACATCTATTTACCCCAGAAAAAGAGTTCATGACAAACCAAAGTACAGATACCTCCCAAGTCCAACTTTAAGAACGAATTTGTTTTCTTAGGAGGGGAGACCCTTGTAAATGGGCAGATGACTTACTTAAATGGTATTGTTCTATTTTGGTGGAATTTGGAATCAGTCAAGTTGGATATCTCTAAATTAACTTTCTTTTTTCATTTTAAAATATTTATTCTTTGAGAATTTTATACACGTTTTCAATACATTTTGATCACATCCACCCCTTGCTACGTCCTCTACCTTTTGTGGATCTCTTCCCTTACATCCTCCCCACCCCAACTTTTTCTTCCCTTCCCTTCCCTTCCCTTCCCTTCCCTTCCCTTCCCTTCCCTTCCCTTCCCTTCCCTTCTCTCTTATCATTTGTTTGTTTGTTTGTTTACTTATTTATTTATTTATCTACTTATTTATTTATCTATCTATCTGTCTATCTATCTATCTATCTATCTATCTATCTATCTATCTATCTATCTATCTATCTATCTATCTATCTATCTATGTATCTATCTATGTATCTATCTATCTATGTATCTATCTATCTATCTATTTATTTATTTATAATCTTCTGAATCTAATTAGTGCTCCCCTTATGCAAATGGGTGTAGGGCCATCCACTAGCACATGGGTGATTCATCAGGGAACAAACCCCTGAAGGACACATTTTTCTCTCCTCTAATAGCCTTCAATGACCAATAGCATCCCAGAAAGGGGGTGGGGTCTCATGAGGGCTTTCCCACCAGCTCATGCTGGACTATTGGCTAGCTTGATCTAGAACAGGTCTTAGGCAGGTAACCACAGCTGCTGTGAGTTCACCAGCTCTGCTCTGTCCAGAAGATACTATTTCCCAACAATCCCCATCTTCCAACTCTTAGAGATTTTTGGTGATACATTTTCTAAATGAAACAATGAGGCCCTGACCTTGTTGCTTTGGCAGAATGCAAAAGGGAAGGATGAGGAGGAACTCCTTAGCAAAAAGAAATCAACTGTGGATAATTTAGAAGACTTTTTTCAGCTTATCCTGATGGTGCAGCCTTGGAAAAAGGACCTGAGTTACTGCCAGACAACCATGCGCTGAGGAGAACAGGTGTGTGGCCTGTGGAGCCAAATACTTCAGAAGAAATGCTGCTGGCATGATGGAAGGGACAGAGGAGGGAGGAAGAAAGGGTGTGGAGGTTCTCAGACTCTATAGGCAAGGGTTGGACAACGAATGATGTTTGGCTGAGGAAGAGTTACTTCAAGGGTAGAAGACCAGCCAATGGTCTCATTGCCGTGACAAAATGCCTGATGATGCAACTTAAAGAAGGGAAGAAGGCTTTGTTTTGGCTCACAGTTTGATGGTCCAGTCCATCATGGTGGGGAAGGCATGGTGGCAGCTGGCCACATCACATCCTTAGTCAGGAAGCAGAGAGAGACGAATACTAGTATTGAACCCACTTTCTTCTTTTTATTTAGCTCAAAACTCCAACCACTCACCTCAATAAAACTAATTTAGATAATCCCTCAGAGATATGCCTTGAGGTAACCTGATCTAGATAATCCTTCATAGGTTGCCAGAGGCTTGTCTCATAGTGACTCTGGATCCTGTCAAGTTGATAATATTATCATCCCAGATAGTTTATATTGAGGAAGTACGTCTACTGAGTCATCAGCCACTAGGCTTCATCTTACATCTCACATGGTGTGCATGAGGACCCTTTGTCTTGTGGCTTCAGCTTGCTAAGTCAGCCTTGGTTCGATTCCGTTGTCTTTGCACTGGGCTCCTAGTCATTTTTCAGTTTGCTAAGTAGGTTTTATCATGGTTCCCTTCTGATTGATAACCTTGGTGGAGTCAACCCATGCCTGCTCATCTTCTCTTTACTCCCTTTTACGTTTCCGGTTTAGATTGTGCTGCTTAAAAATGTCGCTCATCATAAGAAGGGGGTTCAGGGTAAAACGTGGAGATAGACACTCCAAAGCTTATTGTTGAAGCCACCTTCACAGATGATGCATTTATGGTTCCCACTAGACTGCTATCTGCCTGGACAAATGTCATCGTAAAGAATTAATAGAATTAGAAGAGGTTTTCGGACCATCTTACTGTTTCTGTTTAATGCTTGCTTAGCTCTGAAGTGAAGAAAGTGATCTTCTGGCTTTGTTGCTGCTCTTTTTTGGCTTGTCTGCTAGAGGTGGATCATGTCTGGGCTGCATTTCAAGAGCAACAGTCATCTCATTGAACAGCTGGAACATGAAGTATGTGAACGTCACATTCCTTCTGAGCTGCGTGTCATTGGGTTGTCTGTGTCTAAACCTTGCCTCCTCCAGGTTGCACTCCAGGTTGTCCTGACCTGTTCCCTCATTATACACTGAATTCTTCTTTTCTCTCCAAATGACTTGCTTCCACCAGGCATACCTTAGGCTTCCTGTGGCTGCTCTGGAGAAGACTTGGCTGAAAAAAAAATTGTTCACTTGGCACATACCTTAGAAAAAATAAATATGATTTGTGAGGTTCTTCCAGGGGCAGGTTTGATTGGATTGGAATCAAATGCCTTTCAAACAAAATTCTGATTGGATAATTTCTTCTCCGAGAGACTTTGGCCAAAGTTAATGAGGAACAAGACTAACTTAAACGAAACATCAGCTTCATCTTCCTGGTAAGTCTGCCATGTTGTCTGCTAGTGGTGTCCCATTATTGGTTTTTCCCTCTCACTCCTTATCCTCTGTCCTCTTCCTTCCTCAACTCCACCAACTCATGCTCCCACTTTCTCTCATCTGT
>CABHPH010138355.1:0-13506 GCA_902168325.1 Peromyscus nudipes
TCTGTCTCTCTGATTTTCCAGCATTCACCTCAATAACTGGCCTCAGGTTTGATTTAATTAATAAGACACTTTAAGATCCATGCTACAGGCTGTAGATTTGCCTTTCCTGCATATAGTGTATAGCTTCTGCCAAATACCATTTATGGACTTATTCACGATCTTGATATTCCGTAGAGCACTTAGAGCACTTCTTCTGACCAAGGAACTCACTTTACAGCTAAAACCACTGGTTTTAACATGTTCTTCACCCAGCCAGATCCTGCACATCCTTCTACAGAGACTAGCCTCATGAATCTACCTGATCATCCCATCCACAAACCCTTCTATGATGTTTTCCTGTCAGCTTAGTGCCTTCATAGGAATCTCCTGATATCTTAATTATCACCTATGGCCCCACAGGCCCCCATTCAGCACCCTGCCATCCACTCAGGCCACAGCCTCAAGGACCTTCTAGTCCCGTGGCTCTGGCTCTGCCAATGGCCACAATACGTAGGTTTAAACTAAGTTTCTATCATTCTATTTACCAACAAAGACTCAAAATTCAGATGTGGGGGTGAAAACCTGCTAGATCAGAGAAGCTGAAAGGCAGCCAGCTGACCTTGCTTTTCGGCTGGAGACATGGCAACACCAAACCAAAAGAAGTTCCAAACTCTAGTCCTTCCCTTTCCTTCCTTTTTGTCTTCTCTATCCAAATTTCTGGCTTCTCTATGGCTAAATCCAGTCTTCTAGTCACTGGCTCCACCCCTATTCCAGGTTAAGTTTATTAACAGTCTCGGAGTATCACAGTGCAATCAAATATATCATAATACTTTTAAAGACTCCAGATCTATCCCAAGTCCCCCATCCAATGTCTTGGCCTACTGTTGATACAAATTCCTTCACCACCCCGACCTCTAAGCTGCTGCCAAGACACTCCTTTCTTGCTTGCCCATAGCGAACAGACCCCTCCCCATCAACACTGAGCTTGTTTGCCAAACCAGATCCTTCACATCCTTCCCCAAGATCTAGCCAATGAATCTACATGCACTCTACCCAAATCCCAGATTTATTCCGAAACTTCAAGCTTAGAAGTCCTTAACATCAATTCACAACCCCACATATCCATCTGATTTCATTCTACCTGAGCCATATCCAACCTTAGGGCCAACACTGTTTACATTCCCTGTGTTCTCCCTGAACCTACTTTGTCCATATTAGACATAAAATTAACAAAAGTTGTCCACATGTCCAGATGCTATCCACAAAGTACAAATAATACACAAGTATTATTATAATTCGTAAGTCCTTTAAAGGTGATAACCAATGAGAATTATCATATGAACTCCAGAACACAGAATTTAAAACAGTAAGCAGAAAATTAATGAAAGAATTCAAGAAGACCCAAAGAAATAGCTCATAAAATGAATAAATGCCTAAGTGATACATAGGAAAACACAAACATGAAGATGATGGAAAGAATTAAACAATCCAGTACTGAAAACAGAATTTAGTAAAGATGTAGAACTCAAGAAGAAATGAAGACGGAATTGAAAAACTCAATAACCCATCTAGAAATCTCAAGGGAAAGCCTTAAAAACAGAATGAGTCAGGCAGAAGATAGACTATCAGACTATCGAGACTCAAAGATAAAGCAGAGGATCTAGACAAAATAAACAAAGAATATGAAAAAAATTAAAACTGGAAAAACACAGAAATTGTAGGACACCATGAAAAGGCCAAACCTTCAAATTAGAGGACTACATGCGGCTCAATGGCAAAAAAAAAAAAAAAAAAAAAAAAAAAACAGTAAAACAACAATAACAAAAAGCTGAACACCAAGAAAACAATCCAATGAAAAAAATGGGATAAAAGACAGGCATAATGGCACATGCCTTTAATCTCAACACATGAGAGGCAGAGGCAAGAGGATCTCTATGAGTCTGAGGAGAGCCAGGTCTCCATAGTGAGTTCTGGGCCAGTTTTTGAGACCCTGTCTCCAAAACAACAAAATGGGGTACAAAACTAAGCAAAGTTCTCAAAAGATGACACATAAATTGTTGAGAAATTGATAAATAAATGTTTGACATCTTTAGTCATTAGGAAAAATATGAATTGAGACTACTTGTGGTTTTATCTCAACCACTCAAAATGGCCAACATCAATGAACCTAATAATAACAGATCTTTATGAGGATGTGAGGAGAGGAGAACACTTATTCATTGCTAGAGATCATACAAACTTACAGCCAGCCACTATAGAAATCAGGTTGTAGGTTCCTGGAAGCAAAGAATCAATCTAACTAGGTATGCATCTATACCACTCTTGGGTATATACTGAACAGTTCAAAAGGCTCTGTATCCTACTACAGAGATACTTACGCATTGGTATTAACTGCTGCCCTCTTCATCATAGCTAGAAACTGGAAACATCTTAGATGTACATCAACTTATGAATGGATAATGAAAATGTGGTATATGTATACAATGGGATATAATTCAGCTGATAAGAAAAATTAAATTCAGAGATTAATGGATGGAGCTCAAAACAATCATCCTGAATGAGGTAATCCAGGCCCATAAAGACAATTATTGTATTTTTTCTCTTATATGTCAATGTTAGCTTTTAAGCTCTCAATATGTTTGCTACAATCTAAAAAATCACACAGTTTAGGTACTTGGTAAAGAACTAGGGGACATGAAGGAACTTCCAAAGGAAGGAGAATAGAATGTATTGTAATGAAGAGATGAAGGGAAAACTAAATTAGGAGGATTAAATGGAGAGGGGAATGGACGATATCAAGTAAAGAATGAATATGCAGAGGTATAAGTAACACTGAAGACCTCTTGGAAAAACATATGGAAACCTATTATTGTAGAAGCTCCTCCAAATACATACATATATAAAATAATTTAAATGGAGTAACCATATTATTGAGGAGACAATGCCCCAACTAGATGTCTTCTGGAGCCAAGTAAAATTACAATGACAGATGGGTTACTTCTTGTTGAGTCTTTTGCCAAATAAATGCACAAACTAATGGATATTAAACAACACATTTACTATATGATGAAGGGGTTAAAAAAATAAATCATAAATTTCCTGAAATGAAAATAAAAACACAACACATCAAGACCTTGGGGATACATTAAAAGCAGTTTTATGAGGGAAATTTGTAGCTACAAATGCCTACATTTAAAAAAAAAAAAGGAAGAGTGCAATTAAATGTCTTAATGATGTAACCGAAAATTTTGGAGAAAGGACAAATGAAACTCAAACCTTTAGATGGCAAGAAATAATAAAAGTGGAAATGAAATTGATGAAATAACAACAAAGAAAAGAATACAAAGAACCAGTGAATCTAAGAGTGTCTCCTTTGAGAAGATCAATAAGACACCAAGGAAACTCAGAATCTTATAAGGGAATACTTCAAAAACATGTTCTCCCTTTAGCTGGAAAATATAAATGAAATGGATGGATGGCTAATTCATCCAATATACCACAGAACTATAGAAAGAAAAAGAGCATTCCAAAATACTTTCTATGAAGCCAGTATCACACTAATAAGCAGACCAAATTAAGACAAAACAAAATAAGAAAGTACCAGGCCAATATTCCCAATTAACATAGAATCACAAATGGTCAACAGAACAGTCGCAAACAATACAACACACATCAAAAAGATTTTCACCATTATAAAGTTATCTTTAACCTTGAGATGCAGGACTGGTTCCAAATATACAACTCACTAAATATAATGAACTGCATAAATTGACTTAAAGAGAAATCATGTGATCATCCCAACAGGTGCAGAAAAAGCCTTTGAAGAAAAAAAAAGTCTTCATGATAAATGTTCTAGAAGATAGTATAACTAAAGATAACATACTTCAACATAATAAAAGTTACATATTAAAAATCTATAGTCAACATTACCTTAAGTAGAGAAGCAATACCACTGAAATTTGGAACAAGACAGGGCTGTACACTATCCTCCACTCCCTTTCTATGTTGTACTCTAAGCATGAGCAGGAGCAATAAAGCAAGAGAAGGAAATAAAAGAGCTACAAATAAGAGAAAAAGAAAAAGAAGAGGAGGAGGGGGGAGAAATTAAACTCCCAATTTTCAGATAGAATGATACTATACATCAAGACCCCAAAATTTCTACCAGTAAGCTTTTAGAAACAATCAAGAGTTTCAGCAATGTGATAGGATACAGAATTAACTTGCAAAATCAATACATTTTCTAGACCCTAACAACAAACATACATAAAATTTGGTTGTAGATATAATCACATTCACATAGCCACAGAAAAATAAAATATCTAGGATTAAACCTAACCAGAGAGGTTAGGTTTGCAGACTTCTACAAGAAAACTTGAAATATCTAAAGAAATAGACAAAGACACTAGAAAATGGAAAGATGTCTCATGCTCACAGTAGAATTACTATCATGAAAATGACTATTCTACCAAAAGCCATTTACAAATCCATTTCAATTCCTATCAAAATCTCCACCTCATTCTTCACAGTAATAGAAAAAGAACTCTCAAAATTCTGATGAAATCACAAAAGACTCTGGATAACCAAAATAGTACTGACCAAATAGAATAATCTTCTATTGCTATTCCAGACTTCGAGATATATTACAGAGCCACAGTAACAAAAGCAATATGGGCCTGACACAACAGGCATGTATACCAAAGGAACAACACTGAAGACCCATATGTAAATACAAGTAACTACAACTATCTAATATTCAACAAAGAGGTCAAAATCATACACTGGAGAAAAGCAGCAGCTTCAACAAATAGTGCTGGAAAAACTGGATGGTCACACGAAGAGGAGAGATTACATAATATAAGTGTTTAACCCACTGCACAAAAATTAGCTCCAAGTGGATGAAAACCCTCAATTTTAAACCTGAAATGCTAAGGAAAACATAAGCAGTAAGTTACAAGATATAAGTATAGGAAAGGATTTATTAAATAGGAATTTATTTTCCCAGATGAAGCAAACAATTAGCAAGTATAATATCATGAACCTAAAAGCCTTCTGCACAGCTCAAGAAATAATCAGTGAAGTGAAAAGGAAGACTGCAGAATGGAAGAGAATCTTTGACAACTATACATCTGACACAGAAGTAATATCCAGAATACATAAATAACTCAAGAAACAGAGAATTAAGTAAACAAGCAAACAAACCCCACAAGTTACTATTTAAAAATGGGATTGGAATATGAACAGAGAGATCTCAAAACAAATAGATTTCCCAAAAGAAATGAAAATGACTGAGAAATATCTTAAAATTTTTTGTTATTGCTAGAGATTAGGTTAAACGCAAATGAAAAAAGCTTTGAGATTTCTTCTTATCCCAGTAAAAATGACAACGATTTCCAAAAATTTCCTGGAAAGGTTGTGAGGAAAAGGTAAGCCTTATTCACTGCTGTTGGGATTGTAAACTGGTACAGCCACTTTGGAAACCAGTGTGGAGAACCTTTAGAAAGCTAAAAATTAATTTACCACATGACCCAACTATACCACTCCTTTGCACATGTCTGAAGGATTCAACATCCTACTCCACAGATACTTGCTTAGCCACATTCTTTGCTGTACTATTCGCAATTGCTAGAAGATGGAAACAACCTCAATGTCCAACTGATAAATGGACAATAAAAACATACATACACATTCTGGAATAATATTCAGCTATAAAGAAAAATGTAATCATGAAATTTTCTGGTAAATGGGAGGAGTTAGAACATCCTGGTAACCCAGACCAAGAAGACACACATAATGTGTTCTTTCTCATTTGTGGTTTCTAGCTCCGTGTCTTTAGATATACAACCAGGAATAACTGCACAAAACAGCAAAGTAAAAGGGAGCTGTGGTGGTGGACAGGAGCAATAGATAGGGAAATAACAAGGTACAAATGATTTGAAGCAGATGAGATAGGAAAAGGGGGGAGATTTAATTAGGAAATAGAGAGGGAGATAAATACAAAAGTAAGAGGAGGGAGGAGGGTATATAACAGCAAGGATATCTGAAAAATTATAAGCATCATATTATTATTGATCTACCTAAAATCACATATAATACATGTAAGTCTGTATATAGACTAACTGCCAAAAATTCCAACATCAAGCATTAGAAGTCCCTTTTTGAATTATTGGTCAAAGTTGCCTAAGAGACACAAAAATATTATAGGCTATTGATGCTGCTTTTGGTTGCCTCTCAGATGTGAAATATGAGTCTCTACTGCCAAAAACACCATGAAATTCAGACACCAGACCCAGAGAATCTGAGCCAGGTTTGACTTAAAGTCTATTTCCTGAGGACTAGCTATCAGGGTACCAGAAGGAATCATGCAAGATTTCTAAAGAGGAAACTACTCAATAGTCTTATTGATCTATAATTCCTCTGAACCACAACAAGGACCATCATGACATGATAACACCAAGGGTACACAATATTAGTACACATACCTTGGTGATAACCAACAGTTCTCTAACTGGACTTAAACCTTCACCAGCAGTAGGGAGACCATGCAGCATGCTGGGAAGCTAACCAGTTATCTGAGGCTAGTGAAGTCATGGATCTTGGATGAAAACCTACAACCACCACTTTACTAAACCAGCATAATCACTAACTACATTCTAAAGGCTTATCTTTGTACACACAGATAAGTGAAGTTCTTACCACTCATCAAAGAAAGTTCTCTTTACAACAGATTGAGACAATTACAGAAAACCACAACCTAATAAAATGCAGAAAACAAAAGATTTTATGGTGCCCACTTCTAACTGATACACCCACAACACAATTCTTACACCTGTAGCTCAGGGGTTATTGTGGAAGAGAGGCCAGAAAGATTCAAGGCCAGAAAGAATCAAGGAAAACAATGTGTTCTGTAAGATCATGTCTCCTAGATATGTTAGATAGACTACAGGCATGAAGTCTTATCAGTAAAGCTGCCTAAACAAGACCTGAACAATGGTGACATCAATGAATATGCTAATATGGAGAGACAAAAGCTAGCAGGGCCCCAACCATAGACTTTAGAACCACAAACAACTAAGGAATGGCAAGAGTAGGAGAAATAGTCTTCTGCAAGGGAAGAGCACCCTAATTGCTTATTTCTAAGTACTCAGCCTTGAAAACATACACACAAGTAATATTACAGAGTCTAAGCAGGCTGTGTTTTTGTATTTAGGAATGTAGTGTGTGTGTGTGTGTGTGTGTGTGTGTGTGTGTGTGTTTGTGTGTGTGTTTGTGTTTGTGTGTATATGTATGTGTAGCAATTAAAGAAAAAGAAACCATTAATTTGAAAGCAAGGGAGTTGAATAGAGGGGTTGGAGGAAAGGGAAAGGGGAAAATGATGTAAATATTATAAATATATATATAATACATTATATATATATAATTTTAAAATACACTGAAGAAGGAAGTTTTCTCTTTTTGTCACTTGCCTTTACTTTCACTGGCAAGTTCATCTATCCTGTTTTTGAGGATGGTTTTATAATCCAGTTCTTCAAGATTCCAACACAGACTGAAGACCAACAGCTCACTCTAGGAATTCGCCAGGAATCCAGCACCAGATTGAGTTCACAGAAACATCCAATCTCATGGATTGAACAACTACCTGATTCTTGACCTTTCCTTTGGGAGATATCTATTGTTTACAGATCATAACCTGTGTGTGTGTGTGTGTGTGTGTGTGTGTGTGTGTGTGTGTGTGTACATATATATTATTTACACACACATTCATTCTATCTGTTCTGTTCCCTTACAGAATTTCAACTAATACACGAATCAAAGCATGAGCTCGTTCACTGGGCAGCTGTTAAAGAAATTAGACTAGAACAGTCAAGTTTTTATACTGGGTGAAATAGACATGGTTTGACATTGGCAGTGTTTCCAATATGGCAAATGTGTCTCAAGATAGGAAGTTCTGGCTTTTGGGGGCAATCAGATCACCTGAAATGCATAACTAATAATGAGGCTCTGAGAAGTGTACTGTTGGGGGGGGGGGGTCAGATCCCCACATCTAAAATCATCTTCTTTTCCCATAGACTCCAGATAGTAGCTCCCTCTAGCTTCTAGGGAAGGCTAGTATGATCTTGAAATATTAGCAAGCACTTTCAGTAAACCCAAGTGATGCAAACATTGATAGAAATTTATCATTGTAATCATTTTGTTTGGAGATGACTTTGAGTAGTGGGACCTAATCAATTTCTGGAGAGACAAGAGTAAGCTGCCTATGTGATCAACTTAGTGATCTCTGCTCCCACTTCTCCCTCAAAAAATAACCCCAGCACTGTCTCTAATATTTCAGAAAATAATAGAATAAGGAACACGACTAAGACAATTGTGTTCCTAGTCAACTTCATTATTCTTTTAAGGAAATGGACTCTCTGGTAGGGTGAGTAAATTAAATAACAGTGTCGTTAAAAATCAGACTGCCAGCCAGCTCTAACAGCCACCTAACATTAAATAGAATGTTTTCCGGTATCATCTGTCTCTGCCTTTTGAAGTGATTGTTTTTTAACTTTGGCCTACTCAGTAACCCCTAGTTAACCATCCCACTACATCTTCTTATTGCTTTGGAACTTTAAAAAAAAAGTGTTTTCTGCGTGACTCATGAGATCCACTTGGTGCAGATCCTCCACTCAGCCTCATTTAGCTAAGCAAAAGTTCCTTAAGAAGCACACATGAGAGGCTAGTGAGATGGCTCAGTGGGTAAAAGTATTGCCATGAAAGCTTGGTGGGCTGAGTTTGACACCCGGAAACTATGTTAAAAAGCTAATGTAGTGGATTTCTAAACGCTAGAACATCGTGTTAGACTATAGAAGAAAGAGTAACCCTGCCTCGAATAAGATGGAGGGAAACTCCCAAAAGTGATCTTCTGACTTGAAAACGAGCAGGCATGCAGCCCATACAAAAATACACGCTGACACTGAAAAAATACCTAAATAAAGTAATCTTCATGTTTTCAAAGAGGCACATATAGTTTGTGTGAGCATCCAGAGATATTAGGTGGTTGTGCCAATAGATGCACTCTCCCACTCTCATAAATATGAAGTGAATTTTATGAAAGTTTGATGAATGGAGGTTGAGCAGAAAATTTCTTCCCATATCATATTAAGGGGTGAGTTAAGTTTGCTCTCTTTATTGCCCTTAGTGGGACTTTCAATATTCACTTGGCAGGACTGAGAGTCTATATTCAATAGGATAGTTGATATAAATAGGTAAATGCACGCAAAAAAGTCGAGGTTGAGCCTACTGGTCCTAACATGTGGGAGGGGCCTACAACAGTCTGGATATGAGGGTTTTAATCCCTCTCTTTCCTTCCCCATTAACACTGAATAAAGTTAGATAGGAAGATAATGAAGTCAATGGAGATAGCTAGAGATCTAGAGAACAGTGGAAATTACTTTAAAAACTTTGGACGGATTGGTAATGTTCATTAGCAAACATCTTACGACTTCCACTTTTTAAAAGACATCGGTAAACTGTATTTTACTACACTAATTAAATACAATATAACATTTTGAAATGTGTGATACAGCGTAGAATGATTAAATTGAACTAACATATTCATTGTCTTACTTAACTTTTTGTGTTACATTTGGAATTTGCTTAGTTAAATTAAAAGTACAGTATTCTGTTACTGACTAGTTACATTGTTCTGCAGTGGATTTCAAAACTCATTCCTGTTACCTGCATTACTGGTAAACAGTTAACTTTTTATTCCCTCCTTTCTCTCTTGTTACCTTCTGGTAACCATAATTTTACTTTCAACGACTGAGTAAATGCCTTTTTATATTTCACACATACATGAGATCATGTGGTATTTGTCTTTTTATATGTCTTATTTCACTTACCATAACATCTTTTAGATTTTTCAATGTTCTAAGAGATCACATAGCTTTTCTTTATTCATGTATCACATATGTCATATTGCCTTCATACTTGATCATATGATAAACACTTAGGTCAAGAGTTTGATTTTACAATTTTGAATGACACTTCCATGAACATGAGAGTTTGGATTGCCTTTGAACTTATGGATGCCAGTTTCTTTTGCTATCTTTCCAGAAGTGAGTCTTCTGTATCCTATGGTAATTTGATTTCAGTTGCTCACAGGCCCTCCATTTCATTGCCCATGTTCTCAATGTATGTGTTCCAGATGATGAGCAATACTGAGTTGGTTTTATTGCTGTTGTTGTTTTGTGGTTTTGTTTGTTTGTAATTTTTTTCAGTCAGGATTTCTCTGTAGCCTAGACTGGCCTTCAGCTCATCATCCTTTTGCCTCTACTTCCAACTGCTATGATCAGAGATGTACTAGGATTTATTCACTAACCTATTGGTTATTTGTACGTTTTCCTTTGAAAAACATCTGTTAGGGCACTTTGTCCATTTTTTTTAAATTTTTTA
Source organism: Peromyscus nudipes (assembly GCA_902168325.1). Classification (NCBI taxonomy): domain Eukaryota; kingdom Metazoa; phylum Chordata; class Mammalia; order Rodentia; family Cricetidae; genus Peromyscus; species Peromyscus nudipes. Next base: position 10,411 of record CABHPH010138355.1, read on the forward strand.
CCTTCTTGCTATTAAGTTATTTCAATTCCTTATATGTATCTTCTCTTACTTTGTTTTTTCATTACTTTTATCATGCAGAAGCTTTTCAGTTTAGTTTATCAGTAATACTATTTGTCTGTTTTTAATTTCATTGCCTCTATTTCAAATCTCATGTCCAAAACAAATTCCTTGTCCATAATATCTAAATATGCAAAGAATTAAAATACTGGACACCAAGAAAATAAATAACTCAATTAAAAATTAGATAACTAAACAGAGTTCACAAAACATGAAACACAAAGGGCTGAGAAATAAGGAAATATTCAACATCCTTAGTCAGCAAAGAAATGCAAATAAAAACTACTTTGAGATTTCATTTTACACCAGTCAAAATGGGCAACGTCAGTAAATGACAGTTCATGTGGTGGTTTCTCAGAAAGCTTGAAATAGATCTACCTCAAGATCCAGCTATATCATTGTTGAGAAAATACCCAAATGATTGTTTCATCCCACCATAGAGAACTTGCTCAACCATGTTCATTGCTTCTCTATTCATAATAGCCAGAAACCAGAAATGTAAGTAAATTTGTTGCAACTCTGTTGGTTTGGTCCCAGATTTTGGCACCAAAACGTGAGTTTTCAAACTCTAGGGAGAGGTATCCTGACTACTTGGGAATCAGGCTAAGGCTGGAGCTGCGATAAGACAGCATCCCTGAAGGGCGAGGTAGCCCCTTAGAACAGCTGACAGCTGGAGGGCGAGATATCCTGGATACTGCAAGCCACTTAGGACAGCTCTGATGGCTGAGGGGCGAGGTATCCCGGATGCCATGAGCCTTAGGGCATCTCTGCCCTGGAGGTATCCCAGATATCTCGAGCTGCTTAGGACAGCTCTGCCCTGGAGGGGAAGTTTTTCTCACTGCTCAGGAGAGTCAGGCCTGCAGCTGACAGGACTGCTCTGCAGGGCAGGGTATCCTGACTGTTCGGGAGAGTCAGGCTATACCTGGTGTGATAGCAATCCCGCTCCTTTCCTGGAGAGCCGCTACAGCTGAACTTTGCTCAGCCCCAACTTAAGGGGCCTCCTAGCAGAGCTCTGCTTCTCCAGCCTAAGAAGCTGCTTCCTTTGCTTCACTCTGCAAAAAGGGAACCCCTTGCAGAAATGTAGTAATCTTCTCTGGCTCTGGAGAAAAGTGTTATTTTTTCAGCTCTCCTTTGCTCTGTCCACTGAGGGCCATCCCAGCAAGGATCTTCTTTGTTTTTAATTTCAGCTCCTCCTTACACTGTCTACTATGGGACATCTCAGCAAGGATCTTCTGTTTGCCAGTGAATGAAGATCTTCACAAGCAAAACTCTTTTAAGAAAGAGATTTATTTGGGAAGGAGGGGTCCAGAAGAGTAGTTGTGTCTACCAGGGTGGAGAGAATAGCCCACAACTGACCAGGCAGGGCAGTTTATATAGGATGTCTTGGGGGCAAAGTCAACCAGTGATTGTTTAGTTTTTTTTCTGCCCTGGAATTGGTCAGTTTTGTGGGCTAGGGGCAGAAATTGCCCTGATTTCAGAGCCAAACTGTTTCTTTCACTGGCCTTTCTTGGCTTTTTGACACTACTTTAATTATTAAGAAAATTTCTTAATAATAAAAAAAAGAAATTATCTATTCATTTTACATATCAACCACAGATCCCCCTCCCCTCCCTCCTCCCACCCTCCAGCCTTCCTCCCCAACCTACCCCCCATTCCCACCTCCTCCAAGGCAAGGTCTCCCATGGGGAGTCAGCAGAGCCCGATATACTCAGTTGAGGCAGGTCCAAGCCCCCCTTCCACCAAGGCTGTGTAAGATATCCCACCATAGGCAGTGGGCTCCAAAAAGACCACTCATGCACCAGGGTGGGTCTTGATCCCATTTTCAGGGGGGACCTTATGCAGATCAAACTACACAACTGTCTTGCCTATGCAGAGGGCCTAAGAGGCTCCACAGTTTCTGGTCCACAGTTCACGAGTTTCCACCAGTTTGGTTTGGTTGTCTCTGTACATTTCCCCATCATGATCTTGATGCTACTTGCTCATAGAATCCCTCTTCACTTTCTTGGACTGGACTCCTGGAGCTCGACCTGGTGCTTGGCTGTGGATCTCTGCACCTGCTCCCATCAGTTACTGGATAAAGGCTCTATGATGACAAGGTATCCACCAATCTGATTACCAGGGTAGGCTAGTTCAGGCACCCTCTTCACTATTGCTAGTAGTCTAAGGTGAAGTCATCCTTGTGGATTCCTGGAAACTTCCCTACCTCCTGGTTTCTCCTTATTCCCATGATGACTCCCTCTATCATGGTTTCTCTTTCATTGCTCTCTCACTCCATCCCTGTTCCATAGAGGTGGATCTTATGGAGCCATTTTCTTAATTGAGGTTCCCTCCTTTCAGATAACTCTAGCTTGTGTCAAGTTAGCATAAAACTAGCCAGCACAGGAAGGATTAGGATGTGTGACCTTGTTGAAGGAGATAGGGGGAGGTGTTGAAGTTTCAAAAGTCTGGTGCTATTGCCAGTGTGTTCTCTGCTTCCCCTTTGTGGTTCAGAGATGTGAGCTCTGAGCTGTTCCTCTTGCCATGCCTTCACTCTGTCATTCTGGACTCTAACCCTTTGAAACTGTAAGCCTCATTGAACACTTTCTTCTCTAAGTTGCCTTGGTTATGGTGTTTTTTCACAGAAATAGAAAAGTAACTTATACACCACCTTCACTCGACTAGAGGTAGAAATGTGTCTTGTATTCATGTCTCATTGCACTGACAGCTGCAGTTCACATCATCCCATGACCCTCAAATCTGACCTATCGATTCCTAGCCTACGGAAGCTCACACACAACTAGCTAAATATCTCAAAACCATAATTCAGGTCTCATAATATGTGTTGAGTTTGAATGAGAATAGTATCTATAGGCTCATACATTTGAATGCTCAGTTACCAGAGAGTGGCATGTTAGAGAAGAATTAGAAGGTTTAGGAGGTATGAGCTTGTTCAAGGAAGTATGGAGCTAGGGGTGGGCTTTGAGGTTTCAAATCCAGGGCCAGACACAGCATATCTCTCTCTCTCTCTCTCTCTCTCTCTCTCTCTCTCTCTCTCTCTCT
>CABHPH010138356.1:0-10427 GCA_902168325.1 Peromyscus nudipes
AAAGAAAGAAAGAAAGAAAGAAAGAAAGAAAAGAAAGAGAAAGAAAGAAGGAAGGAAAGAAAGAAAGAAAAAAAAGAAAATCCACTTTATTTTCTTGATCAATGTCAAACGGAGTTTGTGGGTTTGTAATATATAAATCTGATTTAAATACCTCATGATTATACATATTTATGATATGCATATCCCCCAGTTCTGATTTGCCTGAGAAGAAAATCCCAGATCTTGATAAGCGACCCTTGTATGGAAACCATCACCCCCTGCCCCAAACTCAAATTCTAATCCTACCTCAGAGGTATTTCCGTTCTAGCCTGATGACTTCAAAATGGATCCAATAGAAATGCAGACATCTAGTAAGTCTAGACAGGAAGTTTGGGAGCCAACACAGCCTCCAACATAAATGAATATTTCTCCATGGTCTACTGAGAGAGTGCACAGGGAACTCTGACCTGCAGATGACTCTCATCCCTCAGATAATGTGATGCCAAGTCGATAAGCTTTGGGGAAAGATTCAAAAATGTAATAAACAGTTGGGAGGAAATGGCAGCTACACTTCTCGGAGAGTATTTTCTGATTCTAGGTTTCCCTTAAAATTTCTTCCAGAAAAGTCATCTGCACTATTTTTATAAGATAAAGTTTTCCACCCTACTCATTACGGTGCTGAAAACGGACCTGGAGGTCACTGTCGTGGTTTCATGGCAACATGCCTCCAACTCCACACTCTTGTTGTCTCATCAGAGTCAAGAGGCTGCAGAAGCCACTGTCAGAAACACACCCAAGTCACCATCCTGAGCTTCCAAACCCAGCTTTGGCCATATTTGGAAAGCTGCATGACCACATCTAAAAAAAGTCATGATGAGGCTGAAGGAAGTTCTCAGAAGCATGGTGAAAGATTGTGGGGTGTTACCCAGAGAGGAAACACCAGAAGACATGGGGACAAGGGGAGACTATGAGAACACTGGCCCTGAGTGAGACTCCTCGGCCTCAGTTCCCTCTGGAGCCAAGAGGACCGCCGCGGGTGACAGCCAGTCCCGGAAAGGTTCTTCATGGAGGCTGGTCTACAGAGCAGGGGCTCAGGAGAGTTGGGGATGGGCTGAACTGCTTCTTCTGGGTGGTACAACATGGGAAGGTAGGGACTCTTCAGCCAGAACAAGTTAAGACATTGATGACATTAACATTATCATAAAAGACAGGGAGCAATGGAGTCTGTGACCAGTTTCCCCAGGAGGACATAGAAAAACCAATCCACATCCTCCTCAACCTTCACATAGCCAGCACTCGGCAGGAAGTACGGATTGTCTCCAGAACCGACCAAGGCAAGATGGAAGAGTCACCATGGTCAGTAGCGTGAGGGCAGCAGCCCGACTTGGGACCGTCATCCACGCAGCTTCTTTCTCCTTCCCCGCTACAGCCCCAGCCAACTCAGGGCTATGCGCTATGGGAGAGAGGCTAGAAAACCAAACACATGCCTCAGATGCACTGTGACAAATAAACTAGACCTCATCCAGAGTCACACCTGAGCAGGAGGTTCTAGGATCCTGGCTTCCCCAGCCAGCGGCCCGTGCCTGCTGGATCTCAGAGCATGGATAGTTGGATATATGCACACACTCTGCCCTCTAACTAAGCCCATGATCAGAGAAAGGGGCAGCCTCAAGCCCCAGAACACTCATTAGATAAGACTTTGTGTCTTGATCAGTAAGGATGGGGAGTTTGGGAAAGCAGCTTCCCTAGAAGAGTGGAAGATTGCAATTCTCCGGAGCACCAGTCTATGGGAGGAAGAGGGAGGAGTTTCTCACACTTGAAGACTTTAAAAACTACTGTCTTGTACCAGATCAACACATCAGCCATTTTGCCTTTGTTTTTTGTGTGCTAGTGTCCTTTTCTGAAGAATGGCATATTAACACACACACACACACACACACACACACACACACACACACACACAATTTAAATGAGGTAATGCCACTTGCTCCCTGCAAGAGCCAAATACTATCTAACAAAAATGTCAGTACCAGGCATAAAAAACTCCCTTTTAAGTCCTAAAACCATAAAGACTATTGCTTTTGTTCTTGGTTACTTCCCAGAGGTGGAGCATAAGTCTCTATTGCTGAAGCTACCAGGCACTTTGGACACAGGACCCCGAGAATCAGAGCTGGATCTGGGTCAGACCTCCCTGAGGACTAGCTTCCATGGTACCAGAATATGCAAAGCAGGTTTCCAAGGGAGGGAAGCAACCAGCAGTTCTACCCAGTTGTGACGTCTCTAAACCACGTCAATGACCAGCACAGCAAGACATCCTAGAAGTACCACACTGGTACTCATATCTTGGGGGTAACCACCAGCTGTCTAATTAGACTTAAGAGTGGCTCAACAGGAGGGGAGTCATGCTGGGTACTGAAAAGCTAGCCAACTACTATAGGCTGGTGAGGTCATGAATCTAAAAGAAGAAGCTACTACTGCCAATTTACTAAAATAGCACAATTCCTAATGGAATTTTAAATACTTAACCTTATAGTCACGTCTAAGAGTAGCTCTCACCCTTTACCAAAGAAGCTTCTCTTGGCAGCAGACAGAGACCATTACAGAAAACCATGACTGGTCAACATACAAAGATCCACAGATTTTAGGGTATCTAGCCCCAGTGGATTTATAAATCTTGCATCTAAGGTTCAGAGAACATTGAGGACCTTGTTGAAGAAATATTTTAAGAGCCAGAAGACTTGGAAACTTGTCTCCTAGAACTGACAGGGAAGCTGCATCCATGATATCTCAACAATATGGCTACCTAAACAAGACCTGAACAGAAACAAAACCAACAGGTGTGCTAATGTGGAGGAGGAAAAATCTCACAGGGCTCTATCCCTAGACCAAGATCTACAGGCAGCTAAGGAACGCTGCGAATGAGAGATTTAGTCTTCCCCAGGGATGAGCCCCTAATTGGTTATCTAATAACAAGTAGTGGACTCGGCAGGTTTTTGTTTGGTTGGCTTTGTTTGTTTATTGGTTTGTTTGTTTGTTTGTTTGTTTTTGTGTATGTGTGTGTAACAATCACATTAAAGAATAAAAGTCCATGGATTTGAGAGGAAGTGGGGCATGGGAAGGGTTGCATGGAAAAAAGAAAAGAGGGAAATATGTAATTATATTTTAACTCATAAAATAAAAAATAAAAATCTTTTGCTTTTGTTAGCCCCAGTCTCTTGAGTGTGGCGTCACAGAGCAAGTGTCTTGTTTCTCACATTCACAAGCACACAGCAGTAAGTGAAAAGGAAGGATTGAAGCATGCGACTAAGATGTTAAGATAAATGGGACAGTCTAAAAATCAGAACTAGACAGTTCTGATAAGCCAGCAATGAAAAGTGAAAAGTCACAAAAGTTGATCAAATAGGCTTGTGGGAGATCCCCACCCAGATAAAGAACTCGGCACAAGAGGGTAACTAGAAATGATCCATGTCATACCTGTGCCCCCGAAGTGGTATGCTACTTCACTAAATCAGGGTAACCAACGAAAGCAAAGTCCCCCATTCCCCACCCCCCACCCCCGCTACAGTACATATATGACCACCCAAACTTGTAGCTGAGGTCACAGGGAACTCACTTCACTCCCATCTCTGTCCCTTGGACCTCTGCTTACACAGGACGTCAATGCCTCCTCTAGAGACCTTCCTCCTCCAGTCTCCACATGGGCTCTGCCTTCTTCACTGTGAGCATCCCCTCAAGTTTTATTCTGTTTTCTGCTTTACTTCTTGGAAAACACATCTATCTGCTTTCCTTACCAAGAGCTCATGGGAAGCTGCTCACAACAGGGACAGATTTGACGGCTCTGTGTGCTTGCATTTAAAAGTGGACTTTAGGAAATGCAGCCACGAGGCCAGCCTGATCTACAGAGCGAGATCCAGGACAGGCACCAAAACTACACAGAGAAACCCTGTCTCAAAAAACCAAAAAAAAAAAAAAAAAAAAAAAAACCAAGAAGTGCAGCCACCAATTAAAGCTCAAAGATAAGAATGGAGTGTGTCTCCACCTACCTATGGGGGGGATGGGGGACAGGTCATTCAGGCCCCTGATCCAGGCAAGGGGCTAGTTATAGAATGCATGCCTTGAAAGCATGCTGCCCTAAATGTAGTCCTCGTCCTCAGCACAGCAAAATAGTAAATGAGTAAGTAAGTAAATAAATGCAGACACAGTTTAGAGAGAAGTCCAACCCCCCCCCCCACAGTGGTTACTAAATGTATGATCATCAGAACTTAGTCCAAACAGTTGTTTCAACCCAGCACTCGGCATAAATGCAGAGACGGTCTGTACTGTCCTAAAAAGCGTGCTATGACAGTGAGTAGAGGAAACAGAAAGTGAGGCCATGTTGTATTTAAATAATCACCATGGAGTGTGAAGGCTTAACATAACAAAGGTGTCGTTAACCTCTCAGTTCTCTGGGTCAGTAACTGGGCAGGTCTCAGCCTGCTTGATTCATCCATTCTGTGCAGTATCAACCTGGTTACTTGGTGGCACTCAGCTAGAAAGGGGTGGGGTCTGGAGGACCTCTCATACAGTTGGCACCGTGAGGACAGTTGGAAGGCTGGTTGAGGTGCTACCTGGCACTGGATGAAGCGCTGAGCTGGGCCTCCCCAACATGGAGCCTCTGACTGGCTGATATCTTCAGGGGCTACTTGAGACTCCAAGAACCAGTGTTATATTGGAGGGGCCCTGGGTCCTATATCTTGTAGATTCCTGTGGACATAATGTGGAACTCCTACAGAGTCATATCCATCTCTTTTTATTGGTCAAACAAGTCATTGGGCCCAGACCAGAGTTAATGAGATTTATAGTCCACTTAGTGTGTGTGTGTGTGTGTCTGTGTGTGTGTGTCTGTGTGTCTGTGTATGTGTGTCTGTGTGTGTGTGTCTGTGTGTGTGTGTGTCTATGTGTGTGTGTGTCTATGTGTGTGTGTGTGTGTGCGTCTTTGTGTGTGTGTCTGTGTCTGTGGGTGTTCTCTCTCTCACTCACTCGTTCATGCACTGAGTGCATATGGGCTTGTGCATGCACCTGTGTCTATGTTTGTCTCTATGTGTTTCTTCATGTCTCTGCATGTCTCTGTGTGTCCCTGTGTATGACTGTGTGTCTGTCTGTGTGTGTATGTGTGATGCTGAGGAGAGAATGCTAAGGGCCTGTGCATGCTAGGCAAGTGCTCTGCTACTGCCTGGTATCTCCTGGCCCTAGACCCCACTTCTTCATTGAAGAAGTAGCAAGAGATCTGTGGGCATCTTTATATCCTGGTTTTAATCATCCAATCAATACCCTGATTACAGCCGCTAATCTACCACAGTGTCTTACTGACATCTCTCTCACTATTTTATGCTTGAGAGGAATACTAGCTTGGTCCATTAATCCCAGTGACATGGAACCCCCTTCTTTCAGTATGTAGCAGAACCAGAATTTTACCAACACTTTTGTGCCTGCAAGAACTCATGACTATTTGGAAAATGCCACAGCAATGTTGAGATTGCTGTTCACATGTGTCTTATTACGTTTTTGTAATCTTGTTTTAATATAGAGTGATGAGCTCTTTGGAATATGATGGCAAGAATGTGAATTTTGTAGTCACAGTTCACGGAGTCATTAACTGGCCATGGAAATTTGGACAAGAGGCTAAAGTATCCTGACCCTCAGCTATAAAATGAATATGACATCCATGGTAGGTGTTTCAAGGGCCCTTCACTGTTTCTTTGTCCATTTCTTTGAAAAAAATTCCAGGAGGCCCTCAATGTATAATCATCCCTGAGTATCTGAGATTTGTTCAACAGCCACTCTGCCATGGACTAGACATCAAAATCCCCAGCTGTTTGAGTGTCCTCTACAGAATGACTTATGTGCAGACAACCTACAGACAACCTACAGATTCATCTCAAGATTACTATAACACCTAGCTCCTGTGCATGTTACAATTATTACTTTGTAGAGTTTGGAGAACAATGACAATAATAAACACTACACATGCTCGGTATATATCATAGATGGCCCTACCTACGTTTTTCTCTGTCCTTGCTTGAGTCTATGATGTGGTGTGTGTGGTGATGGTCTTTGTGTCTATGAATCTATGATGACTGAGGTTTTCTGCACTGTCCAGAAAATGCCAGGGGACAAGAGTTTCACTGCCATGGTCAAGAACTGCCATCCATCACCTTTAATCATTCTCCTTTCAGGCCCATTCACCTGTCTTCCTTTCTCCTGCTTCCTGAAATTGTCACTTTCATGACTACCAGCGTCCAAGTCTTTGTCTCAGGATCTGCTTTCAGGAGATTAGAGCTAAGGGAACCTTAGCTTACAGGATTGCCTTAGCAAACCTTACAGGATTGCTCAAAGCATAAGAGAAGTACAAATATGAAAAATGAGTCTCATGCTCCAGGCAGTTACCCAATCTGTTTATTCTCTCTCTCTCTCTCTCTCTCTCTCTCTCTCTCTCTCTCTATAGTTCCCCTCCCCTCCTCCTCCCAAACCACACACACACCCACTTTCCCCCCCAGATCCATTCCTCTGTTTCCTTTTAAAAAAGAAAAAGAAAAAGGAGTATGCCTCCCAGGGATATCACTTTCAGATATCCAGGGCATTTGCTTTTCCCATACCCTGTCAGCTCTTCCCAGAAGTCCTGTGCACTACTCAGCCTGTCCCTTCTAATCAAAATCTTCCCCTCCTACCCTATGCAGATGTCTCACTCATCTTTGAACACTCTCTGACCTCCAGAGGACGTGAAGTCCCTGATTAGACCCAATATGCACCATATTCTCCTCCCTCACATTTTCCATCTCAGGGTCATTCTGTTATCGTTGTCCTCAGGGGAGACATAGGCAGAACACAGGACAGGTCCCTTCTGTGGGGCAGGGAGCCCAGGAAGAAAACTTTTATATTTGATGAATGAGTGAATGAATGAATAAGTGAATAGACAGTGAACAAGATGTTCTTTCTTCTGTGATACACGTACTGGCCTCATCTTCTCACTCGCCTCCCTCCACCTCTGAGTCACTTCACCCTGGTCTGCCCCACTTCACACTGTGGTGACCTCATTTGCTGTGTGTGTGTGTGTGTGTGTGTCTGTGTTTCTTCTTTGATTTCCTTGTTTCTCTCATTCTTCTCTCTTATCTTTCACCTCCCTTCCCTTCTCCTGCTTTGCTCCTTCCTTCCTAACAACAGGAATTCCAGGGTGTCTGTGTCACCCCATTGCCGTCACACTCTTGAGTCCCCTGAAGTTGATGAGCTGCTCACAGGTCTGACCACAGCCTTGACCAGATTCACCACTCCCCCAAATCAGGAAGCACGGGACACCCCCATAACCTTCAAAATAATGGCCTCATGGGAAAAGAAGTTGCTCCAAGAGAAAGAATGTCAGCCTGGGAACCAGGCCAGGGGATCCTCAACTGAATAATGAGAGCAGAGGGATGTATTGGAAGCCATATGGTCCATGCGGCACCTGCCATCTTCATAGACAGCCCCAGGGAGCTTTTCCACGTTATAGTCATCTCTAGATTATCATAACACCCAACACATACACATGCTACGGAAATAGTCATTACAGTACATTACATTGGGAACAATGACAGGCTAACAAAACATAGTGCCTATCCATTGTAGATGGCCCTAAGTAGATTATTGATCTGTGCTTGGAAACTAAAAAACCGAGCTTGTAAATAGCTGAAAACCAATGGCTTTCCGAAAAGATGGTAGGGAGAAAAAGTGAGCATGAGAGACTGAAATATGACTTTCCTACCCTCCCTTGAGGGAAGTGAATCCTGAGAGAGAGTTCTGATCAGCGATACCTAAGCACAAGTCTGTTGGGAGCTGAGGGAGAGAGAGGCCTTTAGAAATAGTAAGAGTAGTGGTTCCATTTCCTCATAACTTGTCTACAGTGTGGATACCATGACACCCCAACAGTCCCCCTGTGGCCTGGAGGAAAAGACCAAAATTGAGGGCGGCCACAGCCCTGACGTGGTTAAGCTGCTAAGTGCCCAGGGGTGGGAGAGAAATCAGCAGGACTGACTTTTAAATGAATCTATTCCATATTCTGTTACCTGCTGCCAAACCAATCCCTAACTGCTACAGACCTTGACCTAAAGAAGATTTCAGCTGCCATTCAAGAACATGCCTCCTGTGGTCCTGCCCACTCCTGGTTGCAGAGAAACCACAAGGTCCACAGACATGCTTCCTTATAAGCCCTTGGCAAACATGGCCTCCCCCTCACAATGGTGCCCATTCTGCTTCAAGGCAGGAAGAAACAGAGAATTAGCTTTGGTTATTGGAGGGGGTGAAATGTGATTTAAGCAATCTCCACGTCAGAGTTGTTACCTGTGGTCAAGAAGGTCACCCCCATGTCACTTCCAGCCTACCACCACATGATCTGGATTTAGGGGGCAGTAGGACACAGAGAGGTGATGGAAAATTCCTTTGCGGATTTCCTCCTGACAAGTTGACATTTCCAGCATGTTGCTGGAAACTTCTATTTAAAGTGTTAAATGAAGAGGCCAAGACACACAAACAGATAGCAGCAGGACCATGGGCTGTCTTGTCGGGTCCGTTATCTCCAGGAGATGTCTGAAATTGACTCCCACTTTAGACTTTGAAGATCAGTGTCCCGAATTTCCTCAGGATGGGCATGCTGAGTAGGAGCTGACTCAGAAAGATGGGCAAGTCCAAGTGTTTACCGAGAAAAGTGCGCTCGCATTTGGCATGATGCCCAAAGGAGTCTCCTAAAAAACATTTTCATTAGCGTCTGAAGGACTCAATCGGAGGCTGTATTTAGCCAGAGCTCAGCAAGTACTCTGTGCCCAACTGTGATACTCCCTCAGACCTTTTCAACAGGAAACCCTGAGTCCAGAGAACAAAAAAACACTCAGAACCATGCCAGAGGTGGCTGGGAAAGGCTACCCGCCCTGCTTAGAGCAGACTCCCCGGCGTCCCCTGCTCCACTGAGAGATAAGTTCAGCCTGAAACCAAAGGGAAGATTTGGAGTTTCCTTTTACGATGACCTGAAGGACTTACGGGTAGCAGAGGCTGGAGCTTAGCTATGAAAGAGGGAGAGACAGATTTCTGAGGAGTGGCAGTTGTCTGAAAGAGGACCCACATCTCTATCAGAGGTAGCTCTCTAAATTTAACACCCCCCATGGCTACCGTGTCTCATTCATTCATTCATTCATTCATTCACGTGTGTACACATCTTTGACGCTATGAAACCTGTAACACTTCCCTTTCCGTATGGGGATAATGGGCCATTTGATGGGGGGCCTGCAATATAGACACCCCAACTAGTGCCGAGCATCCTGTGTGGACAGAGAGGTAGAAGACAGGGCTTTTACCCTTCCACCCAGAACCTTCCACTACCCTCTGCTTGTTCATTGGCTCATGTCTGTTGAGTGCTTAGAACACACAAAAGACAGTCAGTCAGCAAGGACAATCCAAACGTGTGTAAGATAAATCCCCAACCTCAAGAAGCTCACAGCCCAGCAGAGACAAACAAGGGCACAAGTAATGTTAGTGCACTCAGAACACATGAGGGTGCAAAGAATACAGCATCTGGGACCAAGGCAACAGCCCAGTCAGCAAAGTGTTTGCCACGCAGGCATGAGGACCTTAGTTCAAGACCCTCCCCCCCACCACCACACACATACACTCATGTAGGAAGCCTGGCATGATGGTATGCATTTTTAGTCTCAGTGTTGGGAAGCTGAAGATAGGGGGATTCCTAAGGAAGGCTAGCTAGTCATCTTAGCCCAATCTGCAAGACCCAGGTCTAAGAGAGAGACCTTGCCCAAAAAACAAGACAGGGACTAGGGATATAGCCAAATGGGAAAGAGTATTTGCTGAGTAAGCATGAGGACCTGAATTTGACTCCCCAGCACCCACATAAAAAGCTTGCGTGGGCATGTACCCATTTGCCACCATGGAGTTGTGGAGGGCAGATGCATGAGGATCTTGCTGGTTGCCAGCCTAGATCAGGTTCATTGAGAGACCCTGTCTCAAGGGAATTAGGTGAAGAATGATGGGACAGGACACCTAGCGTGGGAATACACAGTAGATGACTCCTAAGAAACAACACCCAAGGTTGACCTCTGGCCTTTACATACATGCACATACACAGAGAGGCATGTGCGTCTGAACACATATATTCACTCACACATACATGAACACACATATACAAATAGATAGACACAGATAATATGTATAGATAAATATGACTAGGCTGCTGATACATGCCTACCATCCCAGCACTAGGAAGATCTCAAGTTCAAGACCAGCCTGAGCTATGACACAGAAAGACCCTAACTATAAATAAATAAATAAATAAATAAATAAATAAATAAATAAATAAATAAATAAATAAATAGAAAAAACTAAAAAGAAAAAAGAAGAAAGAACATGGCCTCTGACATTATATAATAAGAGTTCAG
>CABHPH010138356.1:10527-54913 GCA_902168325.1 Peromyscus nudipes
ATATAATAAGAGTTCAGGCTCTGTCACTGTCTGTCAGTTCAACAAAGGCTGACTAGTCTAACTGTGCAATGAACTGAATGTTGTCCATGGCTCATGTTTTGAAGTCTTGGTCCCAGCTGGTGGCATTGTGTTGAGAGGTTGGAGAAACTTTAGGTAGTAGATCGAGCTGGATAGGATGAATCCCTGGGTTCCCAGGGAATACTATCCCTGGCTGCTTGTTTTTTCTTTGTCTGCATCCTCCTGGGCTATCATGCCTGCCAAAGTACATGGGGACAAAATGAGTGTGGACTGACTCCTTCCAACACAGTTCCTTCTTCATCTTGTTTGGATGGGGTCTCAGTGACAAGAAAATTAACCAGTACAAGCCGAGGTAGCTTCTTGGTGCTCTGGAATCCAGTAAGAAGACTTTTCTGCCAACTGATGGAAGGGATCCAGAAGGACCTCCTAGGTAGGCCCTTAGAGGAGGCTTTATCCTTGGGGCCACCAACCAGCTCCCAAATCATGACATAGAGACTTATTATTAGTTATGAATGCTCAGCCTTAGCTTATTGCTCATTTCTAGCTAGTTTATTTTTTTCTTTAACTTAAATTAACCTGTTTTTCTTCGTCTATGTTTTGCGTCAGACTTTTTACCTTTCTTCCTATATGTCCAACTCTGTCTGCTGGCTGGTGGCTGCCTGACTGGCCCAGGGCGTCTCCCTCTATCTTGCTCATTCTCTCCTCTCTTCTTCTTCTCTCCTCCAACCTAGATTCCTCCTCCTATCTGTTCTCCTTGTCCACCATCTCTGCCTATCCCTCTCCTGCCTAGCTATTGGCCTTTCTGCTTTTTTGTTTGTTTGTTTGTTTGTTCGTTTGTTTGTGTTTTTTTCCAGACAGGGTTTCTCTATGTAGCTTTGGAGCCTGTCCTGGACCTCGCTCTGTAGACCAGGCTGGCCTCGAACTCACAGAGATCAGCCTCCCTCTGCCTCCTGAGTGCTGGGATTAAAGGCGTGCGCTGCTGCTGCTGCTGCCGCCGCCACCGCCGCCGCCCAATCAGCTTTTTATTAGACCAATCAATCAGATGCCTTAGGCAGGCAAGGTGAAACAAATGTAACACATCTTTACATCGTTAACAAAGGCAGCAGAAACAAATGTCACATACCTTCACATGGTTTAAGTAATATTCCACAGCATAAACAAATGTAACACATCTTTACATAGTTAAACATTCCACAATAGACCCTAAACAGAAATGGGGGGTCAGCCAATGGACGGAATGGTACATGACTTTCCAGGTGCAAGGAATGCATTTCCTAAGGCTCCAACACAAGAAAGAGCGGAGACCTTAGGGAAAGCATTCCTTTCTATGGGTAAGTCATGTACGGTTCCGTGCGTGGTACAGTGGCAAGAGATGAAGCCGAAAAGCTGAGAACTATCTACACCTTGTGTATTTTCTGGTCACTGACTCTACGGCAAGAATTATCTTCTGGAAGCTGAAAGAACAGCAGCAAACTCTTCTGGAATCTTACACCCTGAAACAAACACAGCGGACCAAATACACGGACTAAACAAGTAAAAGGCCATCTTAGCTAGGGCATTTAGACTATGGGTCTGCAGCAGCCATTCAGAGGTCTGAAGCAGATTTGTGATGTTATCAGGTGTGGGCTAGACAGAACACTCCGGCTACCCTATGAGAGACACTGGGGAAGAGGGATAAAGCGGGTAGGAAGAGGATGCTGCCATCTGATATAGACCAAGGAAAGAGTGGAGCTGTACCACAAACAGAGCCAGAATGGCACAGTGAAACTGTGGTGCACTCGAGAGTGGTGTTTGTGTGCTACCCCCAAGGTGTCTCTAACCTCATTGTCTTTAGAGTGTTTGGACTCCCAGGGGAGTATCTGATTGGTCAGCTGGTCATTCCCAGCCCCACAGGCTGCATCCCTCATCAGAGACGTGTGGTCCTGTCAGCTTCCTTGGATGGAGTGTGGCGAGCCAGAGGGAGTTTGTGTCTCCCGGCCTTTCTCTTGTGTCACAGCACAGTTATGTGACTCTCAGGGCCTCTTCAGTTACTCTCCTCTCCCTCGGTGCCTTTACATGAGCCCATCCCTTGCCTTTACCCTGTGAAATCTGATAGGACAGGTTCTGAGAGGCAGAGATCAATCAAACCTTGAACCTGTTCTCAACTAGCCTACACTCCAACCAGAGCTGAAGAAGGAAAACAAAGTCAACATCATAGGAAGTAGGAAGCACGGATGCTCTAATAAGATACAGATGAGGTGCTCGATGGGAATCTGACCCCAGCCTTTGCATAAGTGTCAATGGCCCATGAAAAGCTTTCTCATGTCCCTTCCCCTCCGTGCAGAAACCACTCATTGTTCATGGTGTGTGCATCCAATCAGCACTTGTTAACTGCCTCCTGTCTACTAAACCTCTTTTCTGGATGCATCAAAGAAAGAATATTGGGCTCTAGCACAAATGCCCATGGTATGAAGATGAGGCCACATAACATGGGGGACAGGAGCATGAACAGTGGCTTTTTAAAGACTCCTGTCCCACTTGCTAGGGCCTGGGCTCCAAAGAGATAGCTCAGCAGCACTCAAACTTCAAAACCTCCTCCCAGCCACTCCTGTTTCTGCATTCCAGGCGAGAGGCCAAGAGGCACTATAGTAATGAAGAGCAGAACAGGAACCGAAAAGCCACAGCACAATTGCTAGAAACAGCTGAGACATGCTTAGTTTTTGAGGAAGTCACACTTGGTCCCCTTGCCCGGTGTTTTCTTCTATGTGGACGCTCCTCCAAGAGAGGAGTGTGGGACCTTATTGGAGTTTCAGAAATGAGCTAAGTTTATGTGCCTTGCTCTCCTGCTCATATGCTTCCACTGGAAGACAAGTCATGACTAAGAAGCCAGATGTTCTGGGGTTCTTTTGGGCCCCCAATGCTCCAGGGAGCTTTTGCCAAGCCTGAACTTAGGGATTTTTATCAGTCACACTGAAAACCCATGCATGAGACCAAAATCTAGAGATGTTTGTTAGAGTAGGTAAAGGAAGAAAGGATGGATGGACAGATGAGCCTACAGAACAGAGCAAAGAACAGGACAGCAGCCCACAAGAGCTAGAATGTCAAAGATGTTAAGCTGAGCCAGGCCAGGGCTTCCTTCCAGGCCATTCGTTAAAACTGCCCGTGAAATTTTGACAACCTCCAGGGTCCCGACTCTGTAGCACAACCCCTGGAGTGACCTGGAAGCCACTTGCATCTCCCAGTGACTTCATTCTGTATCCAGGGCTAGGAACCTCCCACTCACCCACCACACAAGCACTAGGGAAGTGGTCCCTCCACTTCTAAAAACTGATTTCCAAGGAGGAATGTAGTGCAGCCTTCTGACCACTCAAATACCCGAGACAAGCCACATGTAGAGGAACATATGGTGACAGGGACATTCTCACTAGAACTCAGGGACACAGGTGGTGGAGGTGACCTGATAAGGGTGATAATGGAGCTGGAATGGGGCTAGGAAAGAGCCATCTCCTTGAGAAAGTTCTAGAAGATCCAGAAAGTTCCCCGGCAGAAGGGCATATGGTAACTGACTACTAGCAACAAAATGAGGAGCTCTGTCACCAGAGAAAAACCAAAATGTGGAGTCCCAGGTAAAAAGCATGGTGCCAGGGGAGAAGAAAGCCACCCAAAGAGGCTGAGCCTGGACATAGGTGTCTAGCCCTGGGTGTGTGCTATCCACAGCAGTCCAAGTCCTACTTGCTGGTGTGAGATGCAAAGTGGAATTTTAGCCAGGTGTGATAAGCACAGTGCTCTCATTGACCTCTGTTGAAAAGAAAGGGTCAAAGAGATCTTTCCATCCCAGCTCACGGGTGCTAGACTGACCCCAGAGGCCTGCTGCTCAGCCTTGGTGTACAAGCATTAGCAGGGATCAGGGAGGATGTTGAAGTACAGGCCGCCCTAGTTTCTTAACAGCAGCCCTGCCATGTCTAAGAGTTCTTCAGGGCTGCTGATGCTGGCCTAGGGTCCACACATGGAGAAGCAGCAGTTAGCCTGGCATCCACCTCTCCCTCTTCGCACAGAAACCCCCAAATCTCTGCTGTGAACACTGTTGACAGTCAGCCAGGCCCTAGGAGCTACATGCCTCTGGAAATCTGCCCCAGGGCTGCAGGAGGGCTTGAGTTAAAATATCATATGGATGGAGTCAATGCAAAGGTAATCTAGTATTAACACCTGTTAACACCACAAAGGGGGCATGCGAGAGGCCATTCCAGAGTCTACGATCTGGAGCCACGGACTTCCCAGCAGAAGATGACAGCCCAGACTGCCCTGTTCCTAGATGAGTTGCAGCAAGAAGAAACTAGGGAATAGGATCTCAGGCTCTATTGGCCAAGCTATAAACCCAAGGTCATGTTTCTACGCAGCACCTTCCCTAAAAAAAAAAAAAAAATAAGATTTTATTGTGACTAGTCTACTGTGCTTGATAAATGATATTTGGTATTGGGGGCATAGTTATTTAGTTGGCTTTTTTTTTTCCGCCACTGGGGATAAAACCAGAGTCTTGCATATGTGAGGTGAAGCTCCACCACAGAGCTGTAACACCCACCCGACACTATGTTTGGCCATTTGAACTTCTTGTTTTGTTTCTCATGCACCATCTCAGAAAAAAAAACTTGTGCTAAGTGTGTGTTTCTGATGATTTGGCACTGGAGCTTTGCGGACCCTGGAAGGTCTGCATCTCCCAGGTTCAGTCATTTCCTACAGGTGATAACTCATCTAGAAAATTAGCCATTCAAATGCACAGCAACTAAGCCTAGCCCAGTCTTAAACCTCCCACTGCGGATTCACTCCCCTGCACAGCCAGAGGCCAGCCAGCCCTCCACTCCAGAGGTCACTATTCTGAGGGGCTGATCCTGAACCTGCCTCCTGCTCTGCTCTTCCGCCCCAGAGACATCACAAAGGCAGATGCTCACATCTCTCTGCTTTCCCAGACACCTGACTAACCTCTTGGTCTCCAATGCCGCCTCACACTACGCATGTCCTGTATCTTGGTATAAGAGCATGATGTTGCCTCTCTAATGGCACCTGCCTCCTGATCTGTTGGCCTCACCATACCTGGATAATAATGTCTATATTTTTAAAAAGTCATCTGAGATAAGAAATACAAGATGAATCGTCAGCCTCCAGGGTAGTGAGGGATTTTGATACTCATTTATTTCACATACTGTTTTAAATATTCAGAGCTTCCTGGGGGTGAAATCTAGATTTCTCTCCCAATAGCTTCAGAAAGGTCCCAACAGGCACAGCTGCATTTCCCCGGGAAAGCAGGCCACAAAGGTGGCAGCCAAGCTTGGCTGTTCTATCGGATGGCTCATCTCCATACCTGCAGATGCAAGGGTGGGTGTCCTAACACATCATGAGCTTGTCGGGTGGTCCATCCAGCCTAGGGAAGCAGAACTACAAAAAACAGTGTAGGGCAGGACTCTAGTTCCTTTCCTGATGCTTCTTTTTCCAGGGAGAGATCTTTGTTAGCCACTCTGGTCCCTCATAGATTGCACACACATCTGCTAGCTCCCCCAGGAGTGAAAACATTTACTCTGTCTTTTCTAGCAGTAACCTTGACCTGGGCCAACTGTTAATGCAGATGTGTTCAAGTTTCAGGGATCTGGTATCAGAAAGTCCCTGCTACTCGACGATGTAACTTTTAAATTGAATGTGCGAAGGGGGGCTGAGAGGATGGCTTGGGGAGTGAAGTACATACTGTGCAAGCCCAGGGAACTTGGAGCACCTACATAAGAGGCAGGTGTGGGAGCATGTGCTGAAGGGCGGAGAGAGGCTACCTCCAGGGCTGACTGCCGAGCCAACCTAGATGATATGGCAAGCTCTGAGTTCCAGATTTAGTGAGAGCACTGTCTCAAAAATATAAAGTGGAAAAGAGGTTAAGGGAAGACATCCTGCTGTCATTTACACGAGCACACACACATAAATAAATAAATAAATAAATAAATAAATAAATAAATAAATAAATAAATAAATAAATAAATAATGAGTAAATAAATGAGTAAATAAATAAACAAACAAGCATCTGTTTCTTTATCTCTAAAATGTGTTCTCTAAAATCTCTAAAACTGTATTTATCTAATAGATTCTTCCTTCTTCTTCTTCTCCTCCTCCTCCTCCTCCTCCTTCTCCTCCTCCTCCTCCTTCTTCTTTGGTTTTTCGAGACAGGGTTTCTCTGTGTAGCTTTGGTGCCTGTCCTGAATCTTGCTCTGTAGTCCAGGCTGGCCTTGAACTAACAGAGATCCACCTGACTCTGCCTCCCGAGTGCTGGGATTAAAGGTGTGCGCCACCACCGCCCAGCTTAGATTCTTACATATTGTAAATTCACGATACTTTCTCTTTCTTCTCTATTCCTTTTCTTCACCCAAAGCTTTCTCTCTCCCTGTACTTGGAGCTGGTCTCTTACTCCTTGACCTGATAACTCTGCCCCATAGCTGTAGCCTGGGCAGTTTCTCAGGAACCAGTGAACAGTGGGCTTTCAAGTCTGTCCATAGCAGACTTGTTTTGCTTTGATTTTCTGAAGATGTGGGAAGAAATGGGGTTTGCAGCTACCACCACCACCCTGGTTTGGAGTCTGGTTGACCACATGAGCTTCAGGAAAAAAGAACTTCCCTGCCGGTACAGAGGGTGACCATAGCTGGCTGTGGTTGCAGCCAAGGGTGGCAGCTGAACAACTTGTCCCTGGACACCAAGGGGCCACCTCCCCTGTGGGTGGCAGTGATCTCTTGGAGCCCAGGAGCAGTCAGTCACAAGTAGACCTGAAGAGGTGGCAAGGATGGCAGATGCCCACGGGGGTAGAGAACACACGTTCAGGAAAACAACACAAAAACACAGGGAGCTTTGGTATCCAACTGTTGGCAGAAAGTCAGGACAAAAGCCAGCGCCAATTTGGATGGGAACAGTTTGTCCATGCTGCAGACATGTTGTGAAGGTCTACGGTGTGGCAAGGCGCCGTGCCCAGTGCTGGAGATGTACCCATGAGTAAGAGCCCTCCTGCCTTGAGACACCTGCAGCAAATCTCTGCCTTTTCTATTTAAGAGTCCCTCCTGCCTTGAGACACCTGCAGCAAATCTCTGCCTTTTCTATTTGAGTCCCTCTGTTTTCCCTTGGGCATTTGAAATACGTGAGGCATCAAATACACCTTTAGTGCATCAGTCACTTTGGGTAACTGTTGTTGACACCCTGTTATCCTCAGTTGTTTCCCTTGGAGGTGGCATCTTATTACATAGGGCTTGTTCTTTTCCTCTCAGTAACACACGGAAATGTGATGTCCCCAACATGACCTGCCTCCCGCATCCATATTCCATATGGAAAAAAACAACAACAACAAGAAAAAACACCTTCCAATAGTTCAGAGAATCAACCTGGGATAGATGGGATCAGCCACATTAAGAAATCTACTTGCTGGTGTATTTAATTTGGAGTCAAGTGCATAAACCTGTGTTAGTTGTGATCTTTGATTCATCACACACATTTTTCCTTGTTCCCTGAGTGGTGTGGTTTGTTATTTGCTTATTTGATAATAGGCTAAGCAATTATAGTCCACTACCCAATGTGAGAATGAGAACTTGATGAATCTGATATCTCCCTATTCTTTCCAACCATTGAACCCCGACTTGTTGCCTGACACAATCACTCTTCACACATACACATATTTATATTTAGAAATATGTGCATGACAAAACTGTACTCATTGTAGACATGTGTCTGTACATGTGTGTGTATACAAACAGAGAAAGAAAACGTAGAGAGAGAAAATGCAAATGTCCAATTTCATTGTTCCTGCTTTCCCTAGAGGAGCAGCATCATGTGAATGGATATTTCTTGGACTTCACTCATTAACATACGTCTAAGACCCCATGCATGATACTGTTGCATGCCATTTATCCATTACAGTGACTTCTTTATTCTCCCATTGTGTAAGCCCACCATCCTACTCACTGCAGCTTACATACCCACCTCTTGCCTAGTAGATACCTGACTTGGTTCTACCTTATATTTTATTCTCCAAATATGGAAATTTTCAGACTTAAACAGGAATAGACAGGATGGCATGGAAAGGCCCAGAAAACTATCACCAGTGACAAAACTTGTCAACACATGATCAATCTTATTTCTTTTATTCTTCCACCTAAAATACTGTCCTTAATACACTGTGTCTTTTAGAAAGGTAACAGCTCTTTTTTCTTTTTAATGTATTGACCTCATGATGCTTCTTCTTTGACATGAATACAAGGTGCTTAGAACCCCTATCTCATTCTCTTCTAATGCTTGAGGAACACAGTTTAAAGGCAGTATGTTCAAGGCACGGTCACGTGAGTCTGAATAATAGCCGGCAGTTCCTTCTAGTCAGAGTCAGGTTCTTTTCTAGGATCATTGCTGAAGCTGCCAAAATCTGCAGGTGGGGACCCCGGGAGCTGAAGGGACTAATGAAGGGTACACATAGCCCAAGCCCCTGCTGCCCCAGTGGCTTGTGATGCGCTGCCTGGTCCTTCCATCTCAATCTATATGCTCTGCCTTTACGGGGAAAGCCTAGATGTTCAAAAGCTTCTGCTTCCTCTGCCTGTTTCTTCTCCCTCTCAAATGTTTAGAAAACAGGAGGACAGGGCAAGAGGAGATAACAACAGGGAAATGTCAAAATAAAGATCAAAATCGGTCCTTGTTCCCCTTGTCCAAATCAGCGGCTGTTAACTCTCTCTGCGAAGGGCCAGATAGTAAATGTTTCAGGCTTCACTGTTTAGCTGCTCTGTCTGCAAAGGGCAAAGACAGCCAGTGACAATCCATACACAGGCAGGCATGGCTGCATTCTGATAGGAAGTCATGTACACAGATCAATGGCAGACAGGAGCTACTGGCACTCTGTGGTTGGCTTGTGTGTAGCCTACACAAAGCAGCCATTCTGATTTCTGTGGATGCTTCCTGGGTTTGACTTTTACGTTTTAAAAAGGAAGGGTATAAATATACCAAATACAGCTAAATAGTTAATAGAGTTTTTGTTATCATCCCAACTTTTCAAATGAGCAAAGTAGTAGCCTGCAAGATTTGCCCAGGATCACAAAGCTAACACAGGCCACTGCTTGAGCTGGAGCCCACATAACTCTCTTTCAATTCCTTATTTCCAACTTCCATCTCTGTCTAGATGCAGTTTAGCAGCATCGTAAGGAAGGCAGTCAAGCATGGGGAATAGCTTAGTCACCTGGAACTCCACTTGGCTCAGCCTTTGCACACACCCTACTCCAAACAATGTGCCTAGCAACCCTTCAGCAACCTGGGACCCAAACCTGAATCCAGCTATGTGCACACACCTGACTCTGAACAATGGAGTGTGTTCTCCCTTCTCTTATGACCAGCAAACTTAGATTCTATTTATTTATGCTCTGCTTATGTCTAGGTATGAAGGTCGAGTGCCAATCCAGCCTAGATTGGTTTTGGATGCATTTTGTAACGATGCAAAACTGTGTCCCTAAGTGAACTCCTGGAAAGAAGCCTCTGTTTACCATCTTATGCATATGCATAATTGGGTGTGCATATGATTATAATCAGATGCATTAAGGAAAGGGATGCACCAAGGTAAATGATTATGCAGCAAAACTGGTAAATCAAAATAGAGAATTGCTCCAACTATGCCCTACTAACCAAACTTCCAACTTCTTTTGAATACCATACAAGAAAGTCCTGGAAAAACAGTCAGGCTTTTAAAGACTTCACTCATATGGACCACTGTCAATCTTAACAGTGTAGTGTCGATCGGTGCTATCAATGTGCTTTGAATAGTTTCCCTGCTACCTTTGCAATCTATCTGTCCCGATTCTGACCATCCTTAGTAATAGAATTCCAAGGATCATGCCAAACACTTTATAATTTTCCATTAACATTCTCTTTGTCTTACAATATGGGCAGTTATAACTGATAATTGATGCATAATTTTTTTTATCTTGAGGATATGCAATTGTATATCTCTAATCAACTCCCCTTTCCAAGGATTGCCTGTGATAAATTGCTGGGAGCAGCACTCTTCTTGGAGTCTGTCTAATCTTTGTGGCAGCTGGGGAGGGGAAGGACAGTGCTTGTTTGTGGCATTTGCCATTTTTTATGGTGAAATAAACTCACAATGGCTCTACATCACCAGCATGACGTCACTGAGCAGAAAAGGTAAGAGATTCTTTTTTTTTTTTTTTTTTTTGGTTTTTCGAGACAGGGTTTCTCTGTGTAGCTTTGCGCCTTTCCTGGAACTCGCTTGGGAGACCAGGCTGGCCTCGAACTCACAGAGATCCGCCTGCCTCTGCCTCCCGAGTGCTGGGATTAAAGGCGTGCGCCACCACCGCCCGGCAGGTAAGAGATTCTTAGTTCTTGGAAACATGTTCAAGTTGACCTCACTTTGAGAAATTACTAAAGGAACTATGGGGTACAGGAGTGTCTGCATCCAAACACCCTTGACCTTACTCTTTAACACCAAATAGGGTGTGAGCGTGTAGATAACTCAAAGTTAGTTTATATCTGATGATCACTAATGCAAGCATTTTGTGTGTGTGTCTCCTACCCATGTTCTCACACTGACAAGGGTGTGGGTGCTACCAGATAGCTTGTGTCTTCCTAACATTCCTATGTTGAAATTCTAACCCTCAACAGAATGGTGTTGCGAACACTGGAAGGAAATTGCTCTGTAGGGCAGCTCTCTGGGAACCAGGAAGCACCAGCACGATGATCTTGAACTCCCAACTTCCGGAACTGTAAGAAATGAACTCCCATTGTTTATAAGCACCTCTCTATTTATTGTAATTTGTTACAGTAGTTGTCCTGGTTAGTTTTTTTTTTGTTTTTTGTTTTTTGTTTTTTGGGTTTTTTTTGTCAACTTGATACAAGTTAGAGTTATTTGGGAAGAGGAACATCTACTGAAGAAAAATGCCTCCATCAGAATGACCTGTAGGCAAATTACCTTGATTAATGATTGATGGGGAAAGCCCAGCCCACTGTGGGTGGTGCCATCTGTGGGCAGGTGGTCCTTGGAGGTATAAGAAAGGGAGCTAGATATGAACCTAAGGAGCCAACCGATAAGCAGCACTCCTCCATGGTCTCTGCTATTTCCAGCCTGCAGGTTCCTGCCCTGAGTCCTGCATTGGCTGCCCCTGGTGATAGACTCTAACCAGCCAGCCAAATAAACCCTTACTTCCCAAGCTGCTTTTGGTCATTGGGTTTTATCACAGCAACAGAAATCAAACTAAGACAGTAGCAAAGCATGCTGAGAATGATGCCTCCAAGCTAAGTAACTGTAAATTTAAAGTTTAAACTACTCCATTGTTTGTGAAAAAATTAGTGAATTTTTTTAAGCAAGCTATATTTTGTTCTTTTGTTCTTTACATTTTTTGAGAATTTCATACATGAGTACTGTATTTTCATCATATCCCCCCACCCTTTCCCTCATTCCACTCCTTCCGTGCCCCCAACTCCCTCTCAAATTCATGATCGAAATTTTAGTTATTTTAAATGTATGTGTATGTATGTGCATATGCCTATATATAACCTGCTGAGTTCATTTAGTGTTGCTCATATGTGTATGTGTTCAGAGCTGACCACGTGGGACTGAGTAACCTACTGGGAGCTCAGCCCTGGAGAAGATTGATTCTCCCTTCCTCCGCAGCCATTAATTAGCTGCAGCTCTTTATCTAGGGATAGAGACTTGTGAAATGCCCCCATCAACTGTTGCCATGTTCAGGTCTTATTTAGAAGAGCATATTTTTGATATTTCATAAGTACAATAACTTTCTCGTCTTGTCTAGAAGACGCTGGCTCAGAGCAGATGCCCCAGACTTCTGTTTCTCACGATCTTTGCTCCCTCTCTGAGATGTTCTTTGAACCTTGGTCTAGGAGCTGTGTTGCAGATGGATCAGCTGGAGATGGGCCCTCTACAGGCAGTTGGTCTCTGCAGTTTTGACCAATTGAGGATTCTTGTGGTAGTTTCTATCCGCTGCAAAAGATAATTGCTAATTTTGAACCACTAATCCTTACTGACTCTCCTATTTGAGTATTTTTAAATCGTCCTTCCAGAATCCAAATTAAAATCGCCCTTTCTAAAGGTACATTATGCCTTAAGCATCTTTGTACCTCCAGTATGTTCCTATCAGCCTAACCAAACAGACTTCTAGCACACTTTAATTAAAAGAGTGGCTGGACTTTCAAAGTATGCTGGAGGGTTTTCGCTCTTATTCAAGACTGACTAATGGCTCCTGTTTTAGTGGTTGTTTGGAGGGGTGAGAAAGGAAGTTACTGTACTAAGGATCGGGCCCAGTGGGCACATGCTCCACAAGACCTCTACAGCTGCTGCGGCTCCTCATGCCTTGTTCTCATACATGGACCACGAAGGGCGGGCTGCTCCTGCTCCCTGCGCGGTTGCTCCGGGCACTGATTTTCAAGAAGTGTGCAGTGTGGACTTTCAGCATCTGCTACAAACAAGGAGCTTTGCTAAGCAACAGAGGAAAAACCAGAACCTCTAAATGGCACAGCCACCTCCATAAGAGACGACACAGGTCAGCCTCGTGTTATTTCACTTCCTTTATTTGGTTTAGGCTGGAAGAGAAGTCCTTGTTGTCAGTCCGTAGCTTGGTCAGTCCATATGTCTTTCCAGCCCTCTGTTTACACCGTCTGTGCATCCATATTCCCCCCACAGCCAGGAAGACCAGCGACAGGGGTGCCAGCGCAATGCCCCAGGAGAATGTGGAGGAGACTGTAGAGAGGAAAGAGGGTTTGAGAGGGAACATCTCTCTGCAGAACAGGGCAGCACAGGGCAGCAGGGAAGAAACAAATTGGAGTTTGCTTTCCTTGATAAATGTGCACTGATTTCTAGGAAGTTTGTCTCTTAAACCAAAGCCATTTGAGGATGATGTCTGTGACATCAGAGAACAAGCAAGGTGGGCAAACCCTGATTAAAGGACGTCACAAAGTAAGGAGCCGAGGCCATGGGACTGTATCAGCTGTGGGTGGTGCATGTAAGATGGAGCTTGCTTTTGTCTCCATTAGCTGTCTGTGATGTGCCAGGGGACAATCTGTGCCTTGCCAGTGACCCCAGGTGTCATGGGGATTAAATGGGAAATAGAGGCAAAGACAAGAAACTTTTGGTTAAAGAACCTTGGATGCCAAGATTATTTCTTGGGTTCAGTTATTGTATATTTGATTGCTAGACATTTCTGTTATGGACAAGAAGAGATTGTGATAATAATACAATAATACAATAATAAAGTATCTATGAAAATGGTGTTATTAGATATCATGTTGAGAAGGCCAGAATTCCACTACATTTTTTTTTTGAGATAGAGTCTAAAAAAGATATAGCCCAGGAGGACCTCAAACTCTTGAGGCCCCCTCGCTTCAGTTTAAGGACTAGGGCTATAGGTATGTAGGATTCCACATTTGTAGGGGTGTTTACACACGTGTGTGTGTGTGTGTGTGTGTGTGTGTAGTGTGATAGTTGTAGGGTATGTGTATGGGTGTATATATGTGGGTATGCATGGGGGTAGATGTGCATGTGGAGGGGATTGTAGGGTCAGTGGGGGTGGGCATATGTGGGTATGTGTAGGTGGATGTGTATGTATGTGCAGAGACCAGGGACTAACTTGGGTGTCTTCCTCTATCACTCTCCACTTTACTTTTTTTAGACAGGGTCTCTCACTGAACTTTGGTTCATCTATTGGCTGGATTGACTAGCCAGTGAGTCCCAGGATTCTTCTGTTTCCTCCTCCCAGCACTGTGATTATGGGTACATGTTATCATTGCTGGCTTTTTACATGGATGCCTGGCATCTGAACTCAGGTCCACTTCACTTGCTAAACTTCTCTCCAGTGTCAGATTACACATTTGGAGCTATTGTTTGCCATGCTCTGCTCAGGAATTAATAGGATCTCAAGCCAGTTCTATGGGGGATTCTCACACTAACTTACAATTCCATATGGATGAGAACTATATGAAGCTGCAATTTTCTGAGAAACAAGTTGTGTATATCTCTTAATCCTAATTTGCTCTTGAGAAGCAGCCACAGCCTCCCCAGGGACAAACACACTAAGTTATGGCCTGGTGATCCAACATGTAAAAGGACTCCAGGGCAGGGACCACACACAGTCCAGGTTCCTTTGTTAATCTGATCCCCAGATGGGGAAGCCACTTTCTGTGGAACTCTGATTTCCAAATCTATACAGCTCCTACATCACCAGGTCCCTCCCAACTTGAATGGCATTGAGATGACCTGAGACACCACCCCAGGCACACAAGCTCTAGCTATCCATCCTTCAATCTGGAAGAAGCCAGGGCAGTTGCAATCTGGGGCAACTCAGAAGAATGTGTGTGGAGGAGGTACCTGGATGAGGCAATAGATATGCTTATGGTCTAATAGAGGCTTGGGTGGGCGGATGCTGGCAGGGTACACAGAGCTCAGATGGAGATGTACTTAGCATCAGTTACCATTCCGAGGTTTGGCCAAATCATCATCTTCCCAATTTAAAGTACATCGACAGCTGCCTCCCTGGGCATGCAAACTGATGTAGAACAAAGGCATTTCACTGACCAGTGCAGCCTGCTCCAAAGGCTGCATTTAGATTCCTCTCCAGAGTGACCGTGACCTACAGGTTAGTGTATCCTGGGGCTGTCAACAGAAACTATATTAACTGCATCTCACTTTCCCCCTAGCCATTCAAACAATAAGATTAAATCGTTGAGGTTTGTTTTCTGTCTCTTTTAAGTGTCCTTGTATACTACATTTATTTCCTGTTGTTTGGTGACTTTGACCTTACAGCTGCCCTGAAACCCTGGTCCTCACAAAGCAGGGTAGAGATTTTCAGTGTCAAGTTCAAGATAAAGAATGATGTATCACCTTCTAGAGACCATGTGAGATGTCAGGTCAGCAAACCCTGGTGATTCAAGGCACAGCCCCAAGAGGACACAGGGTATTCAGTTCATTGCAGATTTTTGTGTGTTTGCCAAAAATCATTGCAACTTAGTTTTCATTTTATCTAAGTATAATTTCCCAATGCCGAATGTCCGCCCTACTGACAATTCTTTTTCAAAGTAGAGGTTTGGAGGTCAGGACAGTGACTTAGTAAATGAAGTATTTACCTTCACAAATGTGAGGACTAGACTGCAGGTCCCAGCACCTACATATATGCAGGGTGGACATGGCAGCCTGCTTATAATCCCAGCACCCAGGAGAGAGAAAAAGGGAACCCTGGAGCTGGCTGAGTAGCTAGACTCCTACAAGCAATGAGCTCTGGATTAGAGTGAGAGACGCTGCCTAAGTAAATAAAGTGGGGGTGGTTAAAGAAAACAGTCTCTCTCTCTCTCTCACACACACACACACACACACATACACACACACATGCACACGCACACTTACCCTTGCATTTGCACTCATATGAACACACATACATATGTGCACTTATAACACATACATGTGTCAAAAAAAAGATTTTGGAGTGGGGAAATACCTGAGTCAGTGAAGTGTCTGCTGTGCAAACATGAAGACCTAAGTTTGAATTCCCAGCAGCCACGTAAAAGCTGGGTGCAAACATTTATAACCTCAACTGGGTGGGTGGAGAAGGGCAGATCCCTGGAGCTTATTGGCTGGCCAGCCTAGCCAAATCAATATGCTCTCTATCTAGTGGGAGACTCTGTCCCAAAAAATACACGGTGGAGAGCAATTGAGGAAGACATCCAGCATCCATCTTTAACCCCTACACTCATATACACACCCCCACATGAACACATATGTACAATACACACACACACACACACACACACACACACACACACACACACACACACTTGAGGTTCATCAGTGTGCAGCTCTGTCCAGCATTCAACAAATTGGTTTTCCTTTCAGTGTCCCCCAGATACATACCTTCTTTGACTGTGGTATGGAGTGACTGAACACTCCATGGATTCCTAGCAACACATTTAAAATCTGTGCTCAGATCCTCCCTTGTGACTGGGTCAAAAATCAGGGCCACTTCCACGTAGTTCTCCTCATTCTCCGAATATTGGCTGGGTGAGAAAACATTTGATTAAGCGTGATGTGTCTATGGCAAGTAGACGGGCCTTTAACAAGCTAGCCAGGCAAACACTCTCAAATTAGAAACATCTGTCCTATATAAACTTCCACGACTTCTCTGGAGTTTGGAGAACTTGCCATCATGTTCAATTCTCATTTGAGAGACCCTCTAGCCTGTTCCCAGAGGACAATGTGTCCTTGAAGATGCTGTTCATTGTAACAGGACATTTGCTAACAATGAAAACCCATACTCTCCTCTTGGTTTGGATGGAAAACTTCATTTTGGGGAGAACAAAAATACCTTCAATAATCAAGTAGAAACAGAAAATTATAGTTTGGGGAATTTGGCTTTCTCACCAGTCAGTTATTGCATGGTGAGGCAGAGGGAGTTTCCAGAAGCCCAGTCCCCCTCAGAGGTGTCCCTCCCTCTGCTACTGCTACCCTCATGGCAGAAACAAATCCAGGTCAGAGGCAACAGCCAGCCCGGGGAAGGTACTAGTCAGGGTGGCTACCATTCATAATGTTAGTAGAAGCCAAAGATATTTTACTACTATCCATTCATAAGAATAAAGGCATCCCAGATGTGTTAACTAGAATTACTAAGGAAGCAGTCTGAGTCTGTGAACATTGGATATTTATTGTGACTAAGTCTTTGGCAACAAGGAACTGAAAGCAAATGATTATGCTACCATGCATCATCTTCATCCACAAATGGTACCCATAAAGAACTTTTTGTTAGTCTTCCCCAAAATGCAAAAGAGTAACAAACACAAGTCCAGGCTAATTCAAAGTATCAAGACTACAACTTAAAAAGTAGGGGAAATTTTGGACCATCTGTCTCCTTTCCTGTCAATTTTCAGAGTGCAAAAACCTATCCAAGAGATGGATGCTTATACACAACTAATTCATATTCTCTCTCTCTCTTTCTCTCTCTCTCTTTCTCTCTCTCTCTCTCTCCTTTAGAACACATCAAGCTACAAGGCTACCATTCTAATACAAATACTATGGCAAGACCCCACAATGTTTATGAGGGCTTATGAAAATCTTTATGTGTAATGAATGTGACAGAGTGAAAAAAGGAAATATACCAACTCTGAAATATTTCAAACATGCAAAAAATCAAGAAATAAATGTTCAAAGAGTCAACTAGTAAACCCCAACTCATACAAGTCTAGAGAATGTTTGGTTCTCAAGATAATTTTTTGCAAAATTCACTTTTTAAAGTTCTAAATCCCCAACAGTTGGTAACATTTTTAAACATAACTTTTATGTCATATTAACAGGCCCTGATTGTAACATTACCTCCAGAAGGAAGTACATCACAGCAGACGACCCTCACCCACTTACTGGTATAGCCCCTCAGTCACACGGCCTCCTGGGTAGGCCACTGAGATAAAAGTGCTGTTAGCCATCCACCACACAATGGTATTGGAAGATGTATCAGTTCCCAGAAACACCTTGCACGGGACTACCAGTCTTGACCCTGGGTATAGCAAGATATAACATATCAGCCATCAGAACTCAGCAGGGAAAGGGGGTCACTTTACTTCACATCTCTCAGAAAGCTCTCAACACAGGGCCTTCCTTGTCCTCTCAAACACCCCTCACAAGTCAATCCCTTCCTTATGAGGAAATTTAGTTTCCTCAAATGGTTCTGCTCAAGTAAAGTTTGCATACTTATTTACCAAATGTCTCCAGGACTGTCCACTGGCCTGTGCAGCAAAAGCCCCAAAGCACATGTACTTGAATGGCCCCATATAGGCCACTCAGTTCCTATGGAGCCTTCAATGCTCAAGGACTGTCTTCTTCCACACTGATCCTAACTACAGAAAATCTAGCCATATATGTGTTGCTTTCTTTGGGCCCACTGCTGGTCTCAGCTTTACTCTTTCCCTATGGGAGGCTCCATTCCAAGAGGGCCCGAGTTTAGAATTAACCCTTTGAAAGTCAACTGCATGTTCTAAGGACAGCGGCTTCTACACAGTTGTGCAATGGGATGGTGCCAATGCCTTGCCTCAGTCATAGGAAGTCATCTTTCTTTCTGAGTCACCAAAGAGTAGACAGTGAAAAAGGAGAGTAAATCCCGTTCACTCAGATCTTACTCCTAAGATACACCTCCTGCAGTTTGCCTGTTAATATGTCTGGTCCCATGTCACACTCAGAGAGAGCATCAGCTCTCCTCCATCACTTCTTGTCCCTGTGGCCTTAAACACTCACCATTCCCACCCCTTGCTATAGTATAGCCCATTATATCTAGTTCATACCCAATGTAGAGAAAGTCTGGCCCTATGCCCAGAACTGAGACAAAACAAAACAAAACAAACAGTAGTCACGTGACTCCGTTACTCACTGCAGCACCTTCAAAGCAACAGATTGGGACTGGGCTTCACTTAGCTGGCTGGGTAGCACCTGAGATCCAGGAACCTGGAAGCCAGGCAGTACCAACCACTGTCTCCACTACTCAAATAGCTGGTCAATAGGAAAGCATAATGGATACAACCAATTCCAACCTCTGCACAAGAGCTCCCTATTCCTAGGGCCTCAGGGTTAAACTTTAATATTTAAATCCAACACTAAACAGAATTAATAACAATGTCTTGTTTTAAAAGGGACTCTGAAGGGGGCTGGAGAGATGGCTCAGAGGTTAAGAGCACTGGCTGTTCTTCTAAAGGTCCTGAGTTCAATTCCCAGCAACCACATGGTGGCTCACAACCATCTGTAATGAGATCTGGTGCCCTCTTCTGGTGTGCAGAGATACGTGCAGGCAGAACACTGTATACATGATAAATAAATAAATCTTTAAAAAAAAAAGCAAAAAAAAAAAAAAGGACTCTGAAGCCAGGGCTTGATGAATGAATATCAGAACTATAAAAAACCTATATTACTGAAAAAAAACAAGCACATAAAAAGGGTATATACATGTCGGCTGGCTTCCCAGGTATGCAGACCAGAATCTGCATCCAAACTTGATACCAAGTGTGAGTTTCTGAAGTGCACTGTATCTCCATGACTCCTCCGTGGCTTTTCCTTGTGCTAAACAGTAGAAATCAAACCTTCCTCTAGAGTTGGTGTTGCCATGGCATGAGCGCCCACTGGTCAGAGTAGATGCTCAATAAATGACCACTGGCCATGCACTATGGACCATCCAACAAGTGTGTTGGTCAGGACATCCTGGAGCAGCATAGGGTGAAAATGGAAAGCCCTTTTTATCACACCATTGAATGGCTATAGTAGCTACTCTGATAACAGGAAACCGTCTCTGCAGCTGCTGCTGGCTTTGTTTGACAAATGAATTCTTACAGGGATTCTGAGCAGTTCCTAAATATTGAGAACATGAATTTAGTTAAATGTACTAAAGATACCGGCTCTGTGGACTCTTTCCTACAGTGAATAACTGTGACCAAATCATTTGCCTCATTACATTTAGCTTTTTGTAGATATAACTTTGACAACATAAAGTATCATTGCTCTCAAATATAATCCTAAAAGTAGTTGACAAAGACAGAGGTCCCCTACATTGCTTATGGCAGCTCCTACATATTGTGGCTTCTGGGCTCCCCTCGAACACTCTACACCCAAAGGCATGGTGTGGTCAGCAGACACAGGCCCCCAAACCTCCGATAATTTCTGGCACCGCCACAGGCACATGGAATGCAGATCCTTACCCAGAGATGCCGGTATTGTGTCTAGGGGAGAAATAATCACAGGGATGGATTCCGTGGTTGTTTCTGAGAAGGAGGGAAAGAAAAGATTGCATTAGGGAAGGCTCGGTTTCAAACTGAGATTTGAATTCCATTGTTTAGCTAATTAAGTGATCCTTCCCCATGTGGCCAGGCATTTCGAGAAGCGGCCTTTGTCTGGCAACGGAAATGGGCTCTCCGTAAAACTGAGCATCTTAAGCCAATACTTTTCCCGGCAGAGACATTACTGGAAGAGGCCACAGTTACACATTCCTCTGACAGATGTCTTTTTATCTGCTCTGTGATGAACAATTAGCTAGTCCTCTCCCAGGCTTCCTGAATGCACACTGATGACATCCACAGGATGGCTTTTGCCTAAAGGTCTGCCCTACCCATCAACACTAAAGATCCACTTCTTCAAGAGCCGGCACAGGGGTTGGAAAGTTGCCAGTGTGTGAGACTAATCCCACACTGGTCACTGATGTCTTATTCACTAAGGAGATAAACTCTTCAGCAAGGCTGGAATGGACCTCTGAGTGATTTGAAGCAGCTTGAGGAACTGGGCACCTGACATAGAGCAGAAAGGACAGCTGGGGAGGGAGAGAGGGGTTGGTGTAAGGGTTTGGTCTTTAATTATGTCATCAACCTTCGCCGGTGTCCCAGCCTAAAAAGCTGGTGGGCGCTCTGTTCTTTCTCTTTCTTTCCGTTCCTCTCCTCCCGTCGGGCTCTCTCTCTCTCCTTCCCCCCCTCTGTCTCTCTGTTTCTCTGTTTCTCTCTCTCCTTCTCTCTCTGTCTCTCTCTTTCTCTCTCTACCTCTCCCCCCCAATAAAGCTCTAAAAAGGTTAACCATGGTTATGATTCTTTTAATCAGCATGCTCCTCCGCCGGCATGGCAAAAGCGGGCGGTGACCAGCCGGGGGGGGGGGGGGGGGGGCGCCGTTTGGGCAGCAGCGTAGCATAACCAACATCGTATCGTAAAAAATACTAACATTCTGGTGCTGTGAACCTGAGCAGGCGCTTCCAGACGCCTTCCGCCTGGAAAACCCGTGAAACCGGGATTGCTGCGCAAAACCGTAAATTGCTCCGGACGCGACACGCAGGATACTTCCATGCCACACCGCTTTCTCCGATTGGTGAGTCCCCCACGTTTCGGCCCGAGTAGATGGTTTCCTGGATCTCTGAGAACGACCGTTGAGCGCCCGGCGTTCATTGGCTACAGTCGGTCCCTATCGCAGGCATACATTTTATAGCCTCCTCCCACGTCTGCAGCCTGAGATATTTCTCGCATTGGGACCACTGCGTTGGGTGCGTCCTGGGGCTATGTGAGACCGATGCGTTTATCTGCTTGACGGAGCGGCACACACCGTCTGGATTCCCGGGGAGTCCTTTCTTCACGTAGCTGTGGCCCCCGCTTTTTCAGCTGACGAGCTAAAAAGCGGCCTGCACCAGGATCCGCCCATCGTTTTTGGGGACGCCTGAGACTTTGGCTCCGGATCACGTTTTTTTATTTTTATTTTTTATTTTTCTCTCGGCTACAGTCATGGGACAAAGGGGCGGATAGGGGGCGGGCACTAGTAAACCTGGCCGAAAAACAGCGTCTCGGGAACTTCTGCCAGCGAACGGGCAAATAAGAGTTACTTTATCTCCAAGTTCTCCAAGCTTTCTGCTAAAGTTCTAAACCCTTCTCCTTCCCCACGTGGAACCTTTTCTGTCTGACTTCCGCCGGTGGTGGGCAGGCTCAAATGGACGGCGATGGGCGGGCTTGGACGGGCTCAAGTGGGCGGGCTTAGGCGGCTTCTATGATTCGCCCTAACTCACCTTAACTCCACCCACTCATTCTCAAACTGCCTTGTGAAGCACAGACGGGTCTGGAAGCAGCTAATTTCCATACAAATAGGTTTACAGTAGTCAGGATGGCTCTTAAGCCAAAAAATCAGCTTTTATCCTCAAACAAGTCTTCCGAAAGTATTGGTTTATAATCTGCCTACTGACAGATCTTCCAAAAGCTGTCCTTAAGCCATCAATCATCAGGAAAAAATAAAAAAATAAAAAAAAATCAGGACATAGAGTAAAATCCGTCTCTTGTTCCCCAGACCTCCCCGACTAAAACTTAAGCATCTGGAGAGCAAGGCTCCTGACCCCACAGGCAAAAGAGTCATCTGTGGCATTTAAGGTGTGCCAGGGAAGGGATAAAAGCCCGAAAACAAAATTGCCAAGTACTGGCACTCGCTGACACCCAAAAGCTGTTGGGTCCCTGTTTTAAGTGAGGAAAAGGCCACGGGCTAGCGAATGCCCTGCCAGGCCATCAACAGCCTTGTTAAAAGTGCCGCCTAGAAAGTCAAAGAGTCAGCTGACTGCCCCCAGGCACCAAGATGCATGGGTACATCAAGCTAAGACCTCGAACAGACCTAGGCTTGGCTACAGACATGGCAGGGAACCCAGAACGCAGCAGGGAAGCGATCCGTTTCTTTCCTTCTGGACACCAAAGCCACTGACTCAGTCCTGGGAGTTTTGGGATACCACCTCTCCTTTATTGTCGGGTACAGAGGACAGCCTTACCACCTCACCAGATTTAATTACACTTTCAGAGTTACTTAATGAAAAAGATTTCCACCTAAAATAAGAGCTCATCGCTTCACTCCAGATCCACTGCCTGTGTTTCTCACATGCATACAGACAGAGCCCTGATTTTTGCCTTGTCCCTAATTCCAAAAAAAATAAATAAATAAATTCTCATGTACCACAAGCTTTTCTCTTCCCAGTTCCCTGTTTTAACTCACTG
Source organism: Peromyscus nudipes (assembly GCA_902168325.1). Lineage (NCBI taxonomy): Eukaryota > Metazoa > Chordata > Mammalia > Rodentia > Cricetidae > Peromyscus > Peromyscus nudipes. Next base: position 33,049 of record CABHPH010138356.1, read on the forward strand.
TTCAGCTAATGGTTCAAGCCCACCACAGAACCGGAGTCCAGAGATCACCAAGTAAGAAACTGTAACAGCTAAAAGGTATTTACACCCCCAGACCCAAAAGCATCTGGGCGCTACAAAAGACTTTAATGTAAACATCTATTACTATGATATGCTTTTAACAATTGATCACCTGTCTCCTAGATGCTGAACTGGTAAAGGAAACAGGTGCTTTAAAATAATCTATCTCTGATAAAGCTTAACATGTTTCAAAATCCATAGGGACAGGCCGGATCTACCTCAGATAAATGTCAACATAAACTAATAATGATTCTTTTCTCTCAAGTTTTTTTTCTGTGTCACCAGCATCTTGTCAGACAGAAAGTTCCCAGCCACAGCCAGAACAACGGATGACAGACAGCATCCCACAACGCCTGTCTACCTCGGAAAACTCCCCTTCTCCATTCCCCCAGAGCCAACCGACGTCCAATTGTCAGCTGGAAGCAGTTTTTGTGAGGAACAACGCCCCTAGTCCCATCTACCTGCTTTTTTTTATAATAAGGGTTTGGTCTTTAATTATGTCATCAACCTTCGCCGGTGTCCCAGCCTAAAAAGCTGGTGGGCGCTCTGTTCTTTCTCTTTCTTTCCACTCCTCTCCTCCTGTCGGGCTCTCTCTCTCTCCCTCCCCCCCTCTGTCTCTCTGTTTCTCTGTTTCTCTCTCCTTCTCTCTCTCTCTCTCTCTTTCTCTCTCTACCTCTCCCCCCACCAATAAAGCTCTAAAAAGGTTAACCATGGTTATGATTCTTTTAATCAGCACGCTCCTCCGCCGCCAGCATGGCAGCCGCGGGCGGTGACCGGTAGCATAACCAACATCGTATCGTAAAAAATACTAACAGTTGAAAGCCATCCCTCAACTGGCCTTTCGTCTGCTAAAGAGCACTTAAATTACCACTGAAATGAGCACCTGCTGAGTGGGCAGTGCAGCCTAAGGGGCAGAAGTCTTCTCCACTGGGAAAGTGACGTTGTTACCTATAACAAGGCTGGGACAATCAAGGGAGAAAGACCAGCCTCAAGGATGGTTCCCCAGCTTGAGGGTGCACCTGCAAGGCCTTGAAAGGGAAGGGCTTGGGAAATGCAGACTTCAGCACCTCAGCTCCCAAGCTCCGGTTTAGCAGATCTGCATAGGACTTAGATTCTCCTGCGTGCGGACTACTCAGATTCTGTGTGGGAGGTGTACCCAGATGACCTTGCTGCTTCTGGTTCAAAGGCCACCATTTGAGAACCACTGAGCCTCCCCAGTTTCACAGCTCAGTACAAAGTGCAGGTCTGCCACCCCCTAGTGTTTCTATGCAGCATCACACAAACAAGCCATGAAGAATGTTCTCAAGCACTACTTTGAAACAAGCAAGGAGCTATGAATGGGTTCTCACAAGACAGGAAAAAAAAAAAAGTATAACCCAGAGGCTTGGGTTCACAGAGGATAAGATATTTCTTATGACACAAATGAATCTCTGGGTTCTGTGAGAGAAGTTATTTAACCCCCAATGTTTCCAAAGCTCTCTGAAGTCTGCCTTTAATTAAAGACTCCAGTTGTGTCTGCCCCTCAGTATAAAGAAATACTGCATATTCTCCAGGTTTTATGCACAGAGTTATTTACAATACTGTGATAGCCATCTTGGTGGTGTTCATCTGTAATCTCAACATGGGAAGGTTACAGGAGGTTCTCTAGTTAGAAGCCAGGCTATAGCCCCTGGACCACATAGCCATTCTCAGTACAGCCTGAGACCCTGTCTCAAAAAGAAATACAATAATAAAACATCACATCAAACTATTTTTGGGTTATGCGTAAAAATATATGTGAAGCATAAACCAATGTCACGTTTAAACTTGTGCCTATCCCATATCCCCATTATGCCAGTGCAAACATGCCAATTCTTTGGAGGGAAAAAAGATCAAGATTCTGCAGGTTTCTGCGGTCAACTTTCAGTCAGGTAGTGCTCAACCTGAACAAAGGGCCACTAGACATATACTCCATAGACAACAACCAGGGCACTTTGAACGGGCCATGTCCATGCATAGCGCTCTGGCCAAAACCCCAGCAAAACAGCGGCTCTCAACCTTCCTAATGCTGAGACCCTTTAATACAGTTCCTCATGTTGTGGTGACCCCCAACCACAACACAACTTCATTGCTACTTTCATAACTGCAATTTTTCTATTGTTACGTATCTTAATGTAAATATCTAATACGCAGGATATCTGATGCGTGACCCCCAAAGGGGTCAAACCCACAGGCTGAGAACCACCACAGTAAAATCTTTGGACCTTAGAAGTATATACTAGGGCATGGCAAGTGTGTCCTGACGGGCTTAGTTTGCACTTTCCATTTTCCAGAAGGATACCTGGGTTTGGCCTCCTCTAGTGGTGAGTTTTAGGCTTGCCATTTTCAAATACCCACTTTAACCCTTTACCTGCCCAAGAATTAATTCTCCTTCTCTCAGAACTCCCTGGTAGATACTGTTCAAAGTATCTTGCACATGTCTTAGTAACCTTTAGACTAGTTAACACACATGTTTTTCTTTTCCTTCATGCCAAAGACAAATTTGAGGGCTTCTATGTGATTCTGAATTTATTCTCATTATGCTACTTCTGGGCATGACAGGTACCTCAGTGCTTAAGTACTTACTTTTAACCCGGAGTTCAATATTTCTAGTGACGTTGTATTCCTTGCCCTTGTGGAGAAATGTTGCAACACATCTGTAATAGCCCGCGTCTTCCATGGATGTGTTGGCTATTAGTAAGCGTGTGGGGTCCCCTGCTCTTAGAAATTTCTTATTGCCTTTATCCAAGAGGACAGAGCCCTTGAGGGGAAATATATAATAAAGTTACATCACAGAATATCGTGACTCTCAAGTACTCAGATCATATCATCACTGTCAATCAATGTAGAGCCTACAACTCAAGAATTTCCCTGGTACATGTTTACATTGACAATTTTGTCTTTGAGGCACACTTTTAACTGAATTTTGAGAATTTTTTTTTTCTTGAGGCAGGATCTTATCATGTAGCCCACATTGGACTTACACTCCTGATTCTCCTGCCTTAGCTTTCTGGATTCTGGGAGGACATGGATGTGCCCCCATACCCAGTTTAGGAAAAGGAATCTGTTACCATCTGATTTTTTTAAGATTAACTTATTTTAGGCTATTTAAGTACAAATATATTTAAGATCTAACATGAAAACATGAAGACCAAGGATGGGAAGGGAGCATGTTGCAGAAATTTCTTTAAAAATCATTTCAATTTTAGGACTTACTACAAGAGAGAACATTTTTAAGTAAATAAACAGGGGAGCTGGGGTCCATCTTCCCATATGGACATGGAGTCCCATAGGTTCTCTGAAAACAAAACCCTCAAGAACAAGGCCTCCAGTAAAACAGGAGAAGTATACAGGGTGAGAACAATCCTCAACATACCATGTCCTCAAGAATATTGCTTTCTAAACCATGACAAACCCATGTATGATATTGTGTACCTGTAATCTCAGCATTGGGGAAGCTGAGACAGGAGGATTATGAGTTTGAAGCCAGACTGAACTGCATAGAGAAGCCCTGTCGAAAGGAGGAGGAGGAGAAATGAGGCAGAGGGGCTGAGGAAGAAAGAAGGGAGGGAGGGAAGGAAGGAGGGAGGGAGAGAGGGAGGTAGGAAGGAGGGAGGGAAGGAGGTAGGGAGGGAAGAAGGGAGAGAGAGAGAATGGAAGGGAGGGAAAAAGAAAATGTGATCAAAGCTCAAAGCTTTTAGTAATCAAACATAACCTTGAGTGACATCACAATCGCACTCTGGGTGGGACACAGACAAATCTGAGACAGCCAGTGGCTTGTCTTCAAATACACTTCATTAAAGGGCGGGATTTTACAGCTCCTGGCATGAATAGACAAACATGGACACACAGGGCATGATATCACAGTTGTTCTGCAAACTGAGACTTTGGGTCAGTTTCTTCTGTTCCCGTCATCTGTAAAGGAGAGAGATGAGCAGTCCCTACTGCATTAAGCTATTTATTGAGGTTGGAACAGGCTCATCATAGTACATACTCAGAAATGCTCAGCATGATCATGGAGGGAGCAGCTATTGCTAATGCTGTCATGCTAGCCCCATTTATTAAACATGGGATAGATGTAAGTACTGTGCCAGGTGCTTCCTGCAATCACTCCATTCATGACCTTCCAAACAATTACAGGGGGCAGGAATGGCTAATCCCCTTTTCACAGCAGAAACAGACTCAAGAGAGGGAGCAAATGGACCAAACTAAAAGGAGTAAGGTTCCTAACCCAGGCACACTGTTTATAGACCCACTTCTATCCACTACAGGTGACATTTTGCATTTGTCCTCGGTGTGCTCTTTCTAAACCTAGCAAGGGCCCTCTCCAGCTCACCAGGCTTGTGCACAAACTACTTTCAGAAAAGCATTTTCAAGTTTCCAGTATTGAATTGCTATGACATGTATAAATATGTGTGTGCCCATGCGCACATGTGCATTTTGTCATCATGCCAGTCAACTGGTTAACCTATTGATTAAAGGATCGATTCTTATCAATGACTAAATGAATACTAGACTTCTCAGCATCACTCTATGATCTAGATCAGAGGTTGGCAAGTTTTTTCAGATAAGAGACAGATAGGACATGTTTTAACGCCACCAGTCTGCCAGGTCTCTGTCACCACTGTTCAGTGGTACACAGACAATCCATGACCTGATGGTATGGCTGTGTCCTAACACAAATGTGTTTATGGACATTGAAATTTGAGCTGAGTCAATGGTCATGTGTTCTGAAGTATTCTAATTTTTTTCAAGCATTTAAAAACTGAAAACTCTCTGTATTTGATGAGTTACACAGAGACAGATGACTCTAGGCTATAATTTGAGGCCTGTGCTCAACATAACGATGTCTGATGACCTCAGAATCCACACAACCCTTGCTATTTATTTAAGAAAACAAGGGGGACATTGTAACTGAATTTACTCCTGTAATCCAAAAGTTCCCTTAGGCATTAAAAGAGACTTCTTTAACATGTATATATATATATTTAGAAATGAAGAGTTGGGTATTTTCTTTTTTCCTGCTTACTTTTGGGCAAGTGACAGTCAAAAGCTCTTTCGCAGCTCTGTACCCTGGAATCACTTCATAGTCTGTCTACATGAACCTTACCCAAACCACACGAGGACCAATAGACAATACTAATCACCACCATTTTAATTAATATTACAATTCTAAGTATGGAAGTATATGTGTGTCTACATGGATGTATTGTCTTCAAACAGGTTTTGCATATGTGTTCTATGGGCCGTAAGACATGTTTTAGTGGCGGGCATGTTTTGAAGCATACCTTATACCACTGTACTCTTCCACCAGTTTTGTTGGGGATGAATTCTTTCAGGTCAGGGCACACTAGTAACCCGGTGGCTGAGACAGTTGAGATTTGCAAGTAGGAGACAAGCGGCAGAGACGTATCAGTGTCCTTAAAAACCTTGAGTTCCACGGACATTTCCTCACAGTGAGATGCGTTTCTAATTGTTTATCAAGAAAAAAAAGAAAGAGGCAATGAACGGCAAGACAGAAGGACAAAAACTAATGCACGTAAGAACAAGTCCCCACCCCATTCAACCCTGCCTGCAACGTCTTGATGACTATTGCTTAACTCCCGAATGCTCTGAGTTCTTGGGATACAAAAAGCTCCCATCCTAACTGCTATATAGAAGCTGTGCGTCCCGTGTTTTTTCATGAAGGACCCTGCAGAAGCTTCATTCCAGAGCCCAGGACACTAAGAAACCCCCAAGTCTTCTTCAAAGGGATTCAAAAGTTGAGAGCCTTGAACCCAGCCTGGATACGATCCAAGGAACCATGCCGAAACAGATGGTTTCCCAAGAACCACTGTCTCCATTAAAGAAAAACCTCTTTCCTTCCCGAGGAATCCTTTACCAACTGATTTCTAGTTTCAGAAAAACTGCTGAGACCTTCGTGTTTGAACTTTAAAAGACATGAACAAAAATGCATGACGGGGGGGGGGGGGGGGGGGGACACACAAGTAATTTGGTAAGATGTTTTTAATGTTTGTCAGCCCACCCATAATCCTAATATTGTGATTCCATCAAGCCCTTAGAACTGAGAAAAAGCCAGGGGTAGGTAAAAATATTGCTGGAAATATGAGGGGAGTGGATGAAGGGTAGAAGAGATTAATAAATTTAATGTTTAAAATAGAAAAACAAGGGATTAGAAGCAAGAGCAGTGGTAGAGCATGCATGCACTTAGTGTGGACGAGGCTCTGTATTTAATTTGTACCATCCAAAAAAAACGAAACAAACTAAAACAGAAAAAATATAACTGTATCAGCTAAGACCCTAAGATGAACAGCTACCTAAGATGAATAACACATCAACTGAGACCGTGAGAATCAATTGCAAATATAGTATAAAAGTTACATTCACAAAAAAGTCTAACAGTATACATCCAAAGAAGCAATAACATATGACAGATATACATGAGAGATTTGATAATCACTTAACTGGATGAAAGTTTTAAAAAAAGAATTACAAACATAAAACCAAGAAAAAATAAATTAGATGGGCAATTTATGCACAAAGAAAATACAGAATGTTAACTCTCACTTTAAAAAAAATGAGTAATTACTTGAGATTTGAAGGGCATTGAGAAATCAGGCTGGATCTATGCTGGACGTTCCCTCCCCACTGGCTAGCCCTCACAGGGTCAAAGAGAGCTTTGCAAACTGTGGGAGGAGAAAAGTCATCCCATAAGCTGCAGCTTCCTGTCTGGCAAGATATGTCCACTGATCTAAGAATGGCAGGGCTCTTATGGAGGTAACCAGCTGCTCTCTGGTTAGATCTGAGGCTTCCTCCACAGGAGGAAATGCGTGCTTGGTTCTATAAGCCTATTCTCCAAGGCTAGAGTAGTCATAGGCCCTAAGGGGAAACTTGCTACTCTTGTGTTGTAAATGGGCATGATGTCAAACTGTCTTCTAAATATTTATGTTTATAACCAACGATGAATGCTGCTCTCAGCCTTCATCAGAGAAGCCTCCTTTTGCAGCGAGTGGCACCACAGAGACTCAATGCTGGTACAAGTGTAAAGAAGGGGTGACTATGGAGTGCTGGGCCCTAAACAGGACATTCATAGCACCCACTCACAGACTCGGAGAATGCTGCAGAAGAAGAGATGGAAGGAATGTTAAGACACTGAGGTTGGGGTAATGCCACGAAACAGTATCTTCCGCACGCGACACAGCCACTGTATTCATGAACTCATAGCAGCTGGGGTTGCCTGTCTAAGATCCGGCTGGTTACATTTGCACAGTGCACTGGGGAGGAGCCCCTGAGGCCCACACCTCACTGAAGAAGAACTGTGGGCAATGAATGGGTCCCAGGGGAAGCGGTTGTCATTTTCTTCAATGGTGTGGCCACTGATAAATTACCCGTGTTCTCCTAGTAAGTAACGACCCACTCATGCTTTTATGCAAGCAATCATGATTAAACATAATGGGTCATGCACACAAAAAAAGATACTGAAGTTGGAAGAGGATTTGGGGGAAGAAAAGGGATTTCAATGGAAAAAAAAAGAGGGGGATGAAGGACAGTAATGGGAAATGGAAACAACCACAATTCAGTAAATATGTTTATGAAGCTGTCCAATAAATCATCACATTACAAATTGAAGAGAGGCAAATGAGAAGTCTGGAGAGTGCTCACAGTAGCTAGTTTTAGCAGAGCGATCATCAGTTGAGTAATACTTATGGGAGTCATGATTATTACGGTGCTTTCAACTAAAGTAAATTAAGTACACATTTAAGTAACCTTAAATTAACCATATATATGTGTATGTACATACATATGGTAATAGTAATAGTAATTATTATAGTGTTTTCAACTAAAGTAAATTAAGTTCAAATTTAAGTAACCTTCTAAGTCTCTATAGCTACTAAAAGGCAAAAATCAAATGCTCATGGAAATCCCATAAACTACGAGAAGTCTCCAGAACCCAAGCTTGCCAGACATGTTGAGAGTCCCAAGCTTGTTCACATTATTGATCTGGTATTGATTCCAGATTTTTTTCCATTTTTTTCCATTTTTTTTTTCATTCCATTATTTCCCCCTTGGGCAAAACATTAAGACTGAGGACTGTTTGTCCTGGCAACATTGTTTTGACGACTCTGAGCGAGAGAGAAAGGTCATGTAAGTTCCCAATAGCAAGAGCACAAACATAGAGGAGCCGGGCAGTCTCCTGTCCTGGAACTGTAAATGCTAAAGTTTGTCCTAACAGTGGCTGGAGATTTCCACTCTGGTTGAAGCCCAGTATTATTACACAGTTGGAAGAGAAGGCAAGCATTCCCCCAGGCAAGGAGCACTTAAACACGGGGGTCTTCACCACCCCACCTCAATCTCAGTGTTCCCCTTTTCCCTGTAAAAAATAAGGGCATTAGCTATAACTCTTAATCTAGCATAAAAATTAACTACAAGGCCAACATGCTTCTGTTCACCCCTCCCTAACACTTGTACCTCTAGGCAGTAGCCCTGCAGGGGCTCCATGCTCCTATTGGTCAAAGACCAGGAGTCTCCGTACACCAGATCCTTCCCATGCTGCTGGTTAGCATACTTAACCCTCCCATCAAACCTCTCAAGGGGGAAGAAAACTGAGTCTTGAGTATCAGGATATGGGGGGGGGGCAGCTAAAATTCCCATTTATGTCTTTCTGATTCCAGATTCAGTTGTTTTTATTTTTTTCTACTACACTTCCTAGTTTTCCTGGGAGTATTCCTCAGAGAGAGTCATGAAAACCTAGCAGAAAAGAAGTTGCAAAATTAGATGTTCCCATTTCCCCAATACAAGGAGTAAGAGATCCCTGGCCTGCTTTCCTCAGCAAGAGTCAACAGGTCTAAACCCGTCTCTAAGTTATTTATAGGGGAAGTGAGGTGCACAGACCATAGTGCCAAGTTGGGTTTGATCTGAAAGAATGTTTGATGCCACGAACACATGCATGTTTCTTACACACCCCACCTCAGACTGGGGCTGGTGTTGTCTGAGCTTCTTCCATTCCTGCTAAGAACATCAGCTTGTCTGGATCTCCTTCTAAGTGTCAATGTCCTGGGCGATCTCTCCATAAATGAGTTAATGAAATCTAGAAGGGCTCTAAAGCCAGCAGGTGGGTGGAGCGAGCAGAGGCCCTGGAACAGAAGTAGCCATCTGGAGAGAGAAGGCGATTCTCTAGTCAGGCCAAGGGTGTGCCCTAATCCTTTCAGAAGAACTGTACCAGGAAAGATTAAGATTGTCAACATGCTGCCAACAACTTCACCCTTCAAGAAGCGGCAGGACACATCAACACCAATCACCGCAGGAAGAGCCATCTTTTTAACAAACAGTGCCGAGAACGCAGTAAAGCCCCATGCAAAACCAGGGCCAGACCCTTAGCTCACATCGTATGCAAAAACTAGCTCAGAAATGTACCAGGCACCTGAAACAAAGGAATTAAACACATTGGAAGAACATATCATGTAGGAAGAAAATGCAGGGGAAAGCTTTATCACTTCGAATTCATCTGTGATTCCCTAACCCCAGAGAACACAAACAATAGGGGGGAAAGTACATAATTTAGAACTCACCAAAGTATAAATGCATTTATGCAAAGGACACTATCGATGGAGTGAATAAGCAAGCCAGAGAGTGAGATAAAGTATCCCCAAGTCATACAGCCAATAAGGAGTAGACATCCCAAACTCCTCCAACTCAATAGCAAGCAATAAACAGTGCCATTCTCAAAACTGGCAAGGACTTGAGTAGCTTGAGTTGCCATTGCTCCAAGAAATATACACAAGTGGCCAAGAAAGACATGGAGAGCTGAAACCCCAAGAAACTACAATCAAGGACATGAGTCACCATTTTACACACATTAGAACAGCACTGTGAAAAATAAAAAGCCACCAGCATTGGCAAGAATGGAGAGCAGCAGGACCCCTGTGGGGATGGAAGTCAATGTGCTGCTGTGGGAAACAGATTGGTAGTTCCTAAAAAAAAAATAGTAAGATCAGATATAAATTGCCAGGTGATCCAGAAACATGAACAAAAGCTTGTGTAGTTATTCACAATGGTGTTACTGAAGACAGGCACAAAGCAGAGCACACCTGAGTGTTCACGGAAGGACAAATGGACAGACAGACAGTAGGATGTTTACACCATAAAACAGCAACGATCAGCCTTGAAAAGGGAGGGAATTCAGACATGGGCTGTAATGCTTGCACGGAGCATCTAGAGAGGCGGCAGATCTATAGAGACGGAGGGTAGAATCGTGGTTGTCAGGGGCTGGGAGTGAGGAATGGATGGACAGCTGCAGTTTAATGAGGACCAAGCTTCAGTCTGGGAAGAAGAGAAGGTTCTGGTGGTGGATGATGATGGATGCTTTTGCAACAGTATGGAAGTACTTAACTTGCTTGAGCTGTGCACTTGAAGTTAGTTGACATGGTAGGGTCTATGTTATGTGTATGTTACAACTTTTTCCAAAAGCAATAGGATATAAAATAGGGAGGATTAATCCAGATTCATGGTATATCCCCTCCTCCTGCCCCAGAAGAACTTCCCATGCATATTGATTTCCCTCATCTATGTAGTAATCAACTGGACTCATCTACTTCTAAGACTCCATCCTGTTTTAAAATTCTCCTTGGGACGTCCTATCTATGTCTCGTTTCTCTACTATGTGGAATCACCAGTGAAGAGCACAAAGCAGGACTCCATTTTTCTGGGACTCACTCATGTTCTGATGGTGGACAAATGTCATGTACCTGTGCACAGAACAGATGTGTCTGGTGGGGAAAACTTCATCAAAAAAATAATAATAATAACGTGAGGGTAAGGAGAGAGGACCAAATGCTGTGTCAGCTAACATGATTGGGGAGTTCTCTCCAGAAAGGTGACATTTGAGCAGAGATCAAATATACCACAGGGGGAAGGGAGGGAGGGAGGGAGGAAGCTATAATAATGTCCTGGCTTGCTTTCTATCACTGATAAACATTATGACTAAAAGCAAGTTTGAGAGGAAAGGGTCTATTTCAGCTCACAGCTTAAACAGTCCATCATGAAGGGAAGTCGAGGCAGGAACTGAAGCAGAGGCCATGGAGGAACACTGCATGGCTTTCTCATCCTACTTTCTTATACAACCCAGAACCTTCAGACCAGAGTGGCATTGCCCACAGTGGGGGTGGTGGTTTGAGAAAGAATGGCCCCCAGAGGCTCATATATTTGAATACTTGGTTGTTAGGGAGTGGTGTTATTTTGAGAGAGATTAGGAGACATGACCTTCCTGGAGTAGGTATGGCCATGTTGGAGGAAGCATGTCACTGGAGGGTGGACTTCAGGGTTTCAGAAGCCTAAGCCAGCCCCAGTGTCTCTTCCTGCTGCCTGTGGATCCAGATGTAGAACTCTCAGTTCCTTCTCCAGCACGGTGTCTGCCTGCATACCACCATGATTCCCACCATGGTGATAATGGACTAGAACCTCTGAAGCTATAAGTAAGCCCCAATTAAATGTTTTCTTTTATAAAAGTTGCCATGGTCGTGGTGTCTCTGCATAGCAATAGAACATTGATTAAGACAGTGGGCTGGGTCCTTCTATATAAATCATTAATCAAAAAGTGTCCCACATTAACTGCCTACAAGTCAGTCTGGTGGAGACAATCCCTCAATGGAGTTTCCTTTCTCCATGAAGCTAGCTTATGTCAAGTTGACAAAATAAATAAATCAATCCTAATCGGCACAGGGATTCTGCAGGGACATCAAGGAGAACATTGTGTGAATTGCCATCTGTGTGCTGCTGAAAACCCTGGACTCCAATGTCTGGAGCCACACTGCCCCAGTCCCAGAGTGTCTTACCTGAATGTGCAAATGTAGGTACCAGAATCCTGCTGCGCTGCTGGCACAACCCAGAGGGTGGCATCCTTAACCCACAACCTTGGCTCATCTCCTGGGATCAGCTGAGAGGAGTTCATTTTACGCCAGGTCAGGAGGGTGTGGGAGCTGGCGGAGGCATCTGAATGCGGCCATATCAGGGGGCACCTCAGAGCCACGGGCTCGCCTTCCAGCCTGAATTCAGATTTGAAATCCCTGCCACGAAATCGGCAGTTGTCTCCAGGCACTGATGGTCAGAGATAGTAGGCTTTAGGTCCCAAACCTTCTCACATCACCAAACCACAAGTCCCCAAACTGAGAGAGGTCCCAACAGAAGGATACACAATCTGGTCTATGTAAGATTCTGTGTGTTCCCAACAAAATGACCTGCACCCCGGGTCGCATGAGCAGTACCCCCCCCCGTTTCTATGCTTTAGACTCCCCAGATGATAACCTGGGGGCCATCAATTTCAATTTTCATCCTGAGGAGGCAGCTAAATTGGATTCACAATATGATTATTTTTAAAACGAGGGGCTAGAGTGCCATTCTTCAGCATCTACATCAGAAGGCTCACAACCATCTGTAACTCTAGTTACAGGAGATCTGACACTCTCTTCTGGCCTTCTAGGGCACCTGCACACATGGGTGCACACACACACACACACACACACACACATACACACACACAAATGAAAACAAAATTTTAAATCTTTTTTTTTAAGATTTAAATACATGGTCATATTTTTTCATTTGTTGATATTAAAAGTTGAACTATATAAATACAGATAAAACAGATTGGTTGTGACCAAAGGTTGTGATCAAAAGAAACTATTTTATGCTAAGCCTCCACCTTTGGTACCCACTAGCCATTTGTCTCTGACTCCAGTCCCTGGAAGATAAATTCTCAGTAACCCTGACTCAGTGAATCCCACCCAGAAATATACACCCATGACCATGACTTTTATGATATGACTGACTGCTTTTGGTTTTTTTTTTTTGTTTTTTTTTGTTTTTGTTTTTTTTTTTTTTTTGCTTCTGCAACCTTCTCATGCAAACATTCAAGGACTATTTTGCAGTCACCTTGATTACCTAATCTTGATGGAGCAGAACACTCTCTGCTTGCCTGTACAGATACTCAAGGTCTTCTTGTAGTTTTCACCTCACCCACCTTGGAGCAGCAGGCTCGAGCTTGACCCAGAGATTCCTGTCCTGCTAACAGCTTCAATAGACTTAACTGATTCCAACCTGGATTAAGTCTGTGGTCTTTTTCTAGGGGTCTCAAACTCCATAACAAACGTATCTTTGAATAAGGGCAGATCGATCGGCCATGTTCTAAATGTTTATAGTTTGCTGTCTGAACAAAACCCCATTGGAGAACCCCATTGGGGCAGTACCCCATTGGAGAACTGTGTTCCCCAGAAACACTTGGTCCAGCCCTTTCCCAGCTGAAGTGGTTGTTTCTTACCTGTGTGCTTCTCTGATGTAATGGGGGATCCAGAAACCCGTTCTGTGTGCACCACTGACGAAGTGGTAAGAGCAGAGACCCCAGTCACCAACACACACAAGATGAACATTGTCCGCACCAACTTCCCGGGGGCACGGGACTCTGGAAGCCTACAAGAGGAGAAAGAGGCATTGGTAGGAGTGTGAGTTTCCATGGGAAGATGGCCCTGGGGCAGTGGGTGGGAGGTGGAGGGTCTTGAAACTGCACCTGAGAATGGGAACTTTTGGTCTAGATGTTTTCAAATAAGAAAATTCAAACCATTTGTATTTGTCTCCCTGTGGCTGTATTTCTGAATAGGCCTAACATTAAAACCCCAGGCACCTCCCGCACACCTACCTGGAATGGAAATTTCAGGACCCAAGTGTCTGTCTCTCTAGAAATGCGCCTCAGCAGCTCCAGCCCTGGGTCACTGTTTGTACCCTTTCCTCCTCCAGGAGTGTGCCCACACACCACTCTCTGCGTGAGGTCCCTCCTCACCCTCAGCATGAACTTTGCACCACTTTCTGACCCCAGTCCACCCTCCACATCCTCCTCTCTGGCTCTGTGGTCTTCTGCAACAATTCTTCATTGAACACACACACAAAAGCTCTATGTCAATGAGGACTCCCTTCATTTTATTCACCGTCCTACTGTACCCCAACTCGCTTGCTGAAATTGTGAACAATTCAACAAATCACTAGAAGCCAAAAGATCTTCAGGTTTTACTTGTCATGGAACTTTTCCTGGTTCCATGTGGGCAGATTTAACAGATCATAGATGGAAAACCAGTAACAGGAATGCCTCTCATTATTACCCATCCACTCAGCCCTCTCTGTTACCTGTTCGCCCTGCCAGTGGTAGGGGCCACAACTCACAGGAAGCTACTATGCCCCCTCAGCTGTGTGTTCTTCTGCTCCATTCAAGGTAGAAAGAAAGCAAGCAACTCCATCTGAGTGAGGCCTTGGTAGGGATTATGCTCGGGTAGGCATAAGAGAGCAGAACACAGGCTAAAGTCCCCGGATCACTCTGAAGGGGCAGGAGGGAAGCCTGTACAAACAGAGACACTTGCCTTGGACACCCGGGACTGCTCAGAACTGAAGTCCCTCTGTGAGGGAAATGGCTTAAATAGCGTGATCCTGCAGAGCCTGGTTCTCATTAAAGATAGAAAGCAAGATTGAGAAATCAGCACTTTCTTCGTCTCTCTCATCCCACCCTCCACCCTCCACCCTCAAGATGATTATCTGCTGAGATTTTTAACAACTCCCAGCTGACGTTATCTGTTTCTGGCCCCTCAAAGACCAGAGGCATAGAAATCTCTCCTTGACTGTTCTAGTGACGTGTGGTCCTGATGCCTCTCCTGAGGGTATAGGTTAGAAACCTACAGTTTGCCATGCCTGGCGAGCACAGGATTATCCCCTGGATCCTAACAACGACTCTTATCTATGTTTGCAGCCTACTCCCCTTTCTTAGAATAATTTTCTTAGTAGTTTGGCCAAAGCACTGCCAAAAAAGATGGCGGCTGTCCCCAATCCTGAGGAAGCACGGTAGCTTCCTGTGGGTCCTGATCACACCGTGGCTCTGAGGAGATTCCAATTTTGGATAAATATTGGGTCCCAGGGACCGAGATGGTGCTCCCCTTTATCTTCATGGACAAGGGTGGGGTCTACGGAAATCCCACTGGCAATTCCGGAGCCAAGATGTATTTTCATAGACTGTCCTTTAGGAGTGTCTATGAATTTAGAACTGGGATCATCAAAGCAAGTTGGCTGATGAAGACTTTTCTGGCTCTACAGAAACCTACTATCCATTCTCCCTAAAGAGAAATCGAAGCAGGTGTCAACCAGAAGGAAAGTAAAAGTCCTTACCTTAGGCTGCCCACTTACTTACACCCATCATCGGGCAGCTGATATTGGAATGAAGGCCAAGAAGTTGAGTTAGGATAGAACAGGAAACCCTATATACAATAAAACTGCTTCCCTGTTTGCCCATCAAGGGTTACGCAAGTCAAGGCTCTGCTGGTGTGATAGTGACTCTGTGGGGAAGGCGGTAGAGCCTGAAGGACTCTGAGGCCTCTTCGGTCCAGATGGTGACATTCCCCCTTAGGGGACCAGACCTGAGCTTGGGCTTAGTGTGGGATGCCACTCAGCTTGCCCTCTCTGAGGCGACCACAAAGAGCAGACTCCCTTCCTTTAACAGTAGCACCCTGGGTCTGACCTGGTGTCCCTGTTCCTATTGGAGCTGGCTGTAGATCTTCCGGGACCATGTGGGGTTGCCCTGAGGTAGCAGTCAAGTCAGGGAAGCCAGAGATTCACAGGTTTCTCTAATCTCCTATTCCCCTCACACCTTCCACCTACTCTGTGGTTAGAAGCCTTAAAGGCCTCTACCAGAGCTGACAAAGGGTCAGAGTCTGCCTCAAGCTGTGTAGCTTCCTGTAAGAACCTGGGGCAACCTGTGTCATAAGATGGGTAGCTGCCGAAGCCCCTCTTTCCACTGAGCTTGGGACAGTGCTGACCTGTTTTCAGGAGTGCCCGGATCAAGGTTCAAGAAGGCCTAACCTGATTGTAGTGGAACAGGCTTGACCTTAAAGCCCTTCAGAAACACAGGGTCATGTGATGTTCTGTTCTCTGCCTAGCTCCAAGGTGGAGTTCTCCAGGTCTCAGAGGGGACCCACATAGGGAACCACATCTTCTCTGGGTTGCTAAACATTAATTATGTGGTCACATGTTGGTTGCTGGTCCATAGTGCGGTAGTAACACACCTCCAAGGCAAGACAAAAGTCAAACTCTCTGAGAAGTTACCAAGCTTGTCTTAACATTGGGTCATATCCATTGCTGAAAGGGAGACCTGCACCTTGATCATTCCTCTGTCTCGTTGTCATTTCCAAAGATGGAGACTGATTATCTTGCCTGGGGTAGAGTATTAGCTGGTTTCCTGACTCAGTCTCATTAGAGATGGGGCAAAGGGGATAGGTGGTCAAAGAGGAAGGAACACCTCAAAACTCAAAAGCTGGAATGGGAAAATTCAGTACATCACTCTGACTTTGATATGTCAGTGCGATTGCATATTGTACTTGGAAGCAGGGCCAAGCATTTTTACTGAGACGGTCCTGCTGAAGTACATGGAAACAATGAGTAGAAGTGACAGCCCTTCACCCCTTAGCCCTTTGTGTCTTCAGAGGCGTCTAACCAGGACTTGCCGTGCATTAACTGACTCGCTTAGCACGCGTTAAGTGAGGAGACTACTGTGCCCCAGATTCTGATTCACAGGTGTCTTCTCAGGAAGTCCCCACTCGGATTCATGTTTCTCAGCATTGCTGTGTCCTAGAATCACCTGGAAGCTTTCAAAAAGTACCTAACACCCTGAGAAATTGCAGCTGAAAGAGTTCCCAAAATCAGTAATCATTCTCCCCCACCCACCCACCCCAGATGACTCCAACCTGCAGTCAGCAAGCAGCTAGATCCGTGTGCCCTCTCAGAGATATGCTTAAAGACGTGTGACTGGAATTCCTATCTAGAGAGCTTTGCTTTTTCTAAATTCCAACAGAAAAGGGGGGTTGAAAAAAATTACACATCTCTGCTGCATTCCCAAATACAGCCTTCTGTATGGGAGGAGGAGGAATCTGAAGAGAGGACAGACTTTGGTGAGGTACCAGATTGGGGGGTGAGTCCGTTTGTCTGAGTCAGGGAGTTGTAGACCTAGGGGGCTTGGAGACTTGTACCCATACAGACCCATGACAGAATAGAGTCCTGATGGCATTTCATAAAGGCCTGTACTCAGGGCTTTTCTTCCCACCTTCCCTCTCTTTCACAGAATGGTATTGTATCTGAAATGTCTATTTGCTAAGACTACTTTTTAAAGTAAGAAAACATGGTTGGGAAACTTGGCCTTTCTTATTCTTTCTCAGCATCTCTGCTATACATGCACAGACCTAGTTCTTGTTATTCCCTAAGCCAGACATTATAGCAACTACACATCTAACATGTGCTTTGTGTGTGACATCATAAGTGACACAGATATGATTCAAAGTATACAGGAGGATTATACAACTCATAAACAGGTACTGTACCATCTTTTATAGGGACCTTGAGAATCCTCAGTCTTCAGTGTCTAGAAGATCCTTAAGTCAATGGCCCATAGACACCAAGGAACAAATGAATTCCCTGGAGAGTGACTTTCCTTTTACACAATTCTGACCTGCACTTGGAGATTCTACACACTGCTAACTTCCTGGTCTGAAGTATTGGGGGAGAGGGCAAGAATATCGTGAATGAATGAGGATCCAAAAAGTGACTATCATATACAAGTTCATGAAGCATTCCTCCCCTAAGAATGGTCCACCATTTGCTCATCTAAATCTCCCCATGTCCCTTCTCACACTATACCACACAACTGTTGGTTACACCAGCTAACCATTGCTATAGCAGGCCATCTTAGCAGATTATCCCCAATGCTGGTGACAGAAAGTGATCATTTGCTCTGGCTCACAAGTCTTTATGTGATGGAGAGGCTAACTAGCCAAGCCCAGGCAGGGCTGAGGATGATGCCAAGACACAGGCGGAGTCCCAATCGGTACCATGTTTCTCTCGGCATCCTTAAAGCAGTAAACACCCATTCTCAGGAATGGCCGAGCAATGCAGGCAGAAGCCAGCAATGCTGTGCTTGGAACTGGCCCCTTCTCACTGGCCCACATTCCACTGGCCTCAGCAAGTCACAGACTCAAGGAAAGAGTTACACAGCAGCAGGGGTAATTATGGGAACATCCATGTCCTCTGTTGTGCTTGCTCTTTGCCTGGTTCTCCATGGGTGGCAAGAACCTTCAGGTCAGAAGCTGTGTCGTGTTTACAAGCCTCTTGGCCTCACAGTGTCCAGCCGTGGAAAGTACCAGGGAATATTTATGACTGAAATCCTACCTGAGGTGTAGCCTGAACCTGACCACCACACACCCCTTCCCCTGTGAAGAACTTGAAGTAGTCCAGATAAGTATACACTGTTAATGCAGGGAAAGCATTGAGAATATTCCAGTAATCCTCTCTCATAAGCAGGGAATCTCAGCGGGCAAGCACTCAGACCTGCAGCCTTGGTGCCTACTTCTAGTGACAGGACAGCGGCTCTTTCTCCCCTGAGTATGTGTCTGGCCTAACACTCTTCCCCCCAAGCTCTTCTTGCCAGCACATGTTCCTCTCACTCACACATTCTTGAAACATAAATACTTCTTAAATCTCACCTCTAACCCTGTCTGTACCCTTGTTGGGTAGCATGAAAACCGTACAAAGATTAGGCAAATTGCTTTGTCCTCCTTAGACACTCATCTGGGTACCATGTCCCCAGCTCTACTGGTCCTAGCCAGATGTACTGATGCTCTAGTTGGGGTGTGAAAGACGTAAACATTACACCATATCTAGCTAGCTCATGCTATGCCTTTGCATAAGAAAATTAAGCCAAATACACAAGTGTATGGGCTAATGTAATAGCCACAGTGACTGTGACCAATACTGAACATACATTCCTTCATTTATCCCTAGGAGGTGACTACCACACCATTTTATACAAGAGATATCAGAATAAGCCAAAGAGACTATCGGCTTGGCTGCTAAGTAAGAACTAGAGTTTAAACCCAAGACTGCTGACTTCAAAGTCCCCTGCTCTTCAGAACTATACTTTCTATGGCAGATATTCCTTTTTTCCTCCCCCAATACCTATCCATTCTGTTTCCCCCTATAACATAACCTTTGTCTCTCACTGGGTCCACAGCCATCCCACACAAAGACCACACTTCCCATCATCCTCTATAATTAAGAATGTCCAGGTGAGAAAATGTGGGCTAATGTAATTGAAATGTGTAGTCTTCCTGGAGAGGTCCCTTAAAATAATATTTATGAACCTCACAGCCCCACTATTAGGCATCTATCCAAAGGAAATGAAATCAGTATGTCAAAGAGACACTCGTGTTTATTCACAATAAGCAAGATTTGGAGTCAATTCAATGTCCAAACAAAGAAAGAATATCTAGCATACATTTACATAATGGAATACTGGTTGGTTAGTTTTTTAAAATATGCATTCTTCCATTTGCATCAACATATGTTACAAGAGATATCATGTCAAGCAAAAGAAGTCAGACATAGACACTTATGATAAAATCTCCCTTGTATGTGGAATCTGAAAGTGTTGATCATATAGAAGTTATAGGTAGAATAGTGGTCTCTAGAGATGGGGTAGGGACAGAGAAGATGTGAAATAGTTGGTCAACAAGTACAAAGTTAGAAGTAGACAGGAAGACTAAATGCTACTACTCTAATTGCACAATCCGATGACTATAGTCAATGAGGATTTATTGTGTGTTCCAAAGTAACTAGGAGGTTTTCAAATGAGATCTATACCATGTGATCAATATGCTAATTGCATAGAATTGTTCATTATATTATATATATACAAATATCTATGTGTGTGTATATATATATATGTACCACACCATGTTGTATCCCATAAACATGTACCATTATCAGTTGAAAAAAAAAGCATCCCCAACAAAGCCTCCACTAATCATCCTTCCTTTTGTCCTCAGCGTTCACACCCACTGGTGGCCACAGTATAGACACCATCTTGGACCACTAGTTGAAAGGATTCATGGAAAGTATTGGATCAATGAGAAGAGGGTTGACTCCTAGACCACCTTCTTTTATGTGCTTAAGCTTTCTATAATGTGTAGGCAAACCTGATAAATAACCTGTCTGGAGTTTATTAAATTATTTTTTAAAAATACCCAGGGAAAAGAGTCCTAAAAGGTAGCCTGAGGGATGCTGTTCCCACAGTCCTCTTTCTGACATCAACTTGTTCCAGATCAGACGTTTTCTGATGGTAGGATTCTGCAAAGGGATTTTTTTTCATCCCAGGAGTTGCCTCTGCTATGATGAAAGTGGTCCCCACCCCAAGGCTCACACTGTTTCTGAGTCAGGCTTTCCTTGGTTTTTAGAGAGGTCTATAACATGAATAAAATTGCTCTGAGACCAAAAGTCAGGTTGTATTGACTCGTGCGTGGTCTGTAGCTGATGTGTAATAGAACCATGAAGCTGTGAAGTCAGGGAAGTGTGGTTTAGATGGGAAATGTCCCAGGTTTGTGTGTTTGAACACTGAGTCTTCAGCTAGCAACACTGTTTTGGAAGGCTGTGGAATCTTTAGGAGGTGGGTCCTTGCTGGAGGGAAGTAGGTTACAGGGGCAGATCTTGAGGTTTTACGGCCTGGCCTCACTTCCTATTCACTCTTTGCTTCCTGATTGCAGATGCAATGTGACCAGCTTGCCTCTTAGCATCCTAGCTGCCAAGTCTTCTCTATCGTGATAGACTATATCCCCCTAGAACTGGAAGCCAAAAATAATTGGCTTTAAATTGCTTCTTAGGTTTTGTTTTATTTTGTTCCAATAGCAAGAAAATCAACTAATACAAGAATTCTACTCCATTATCTTCCTTGGACAGGAAACCAAACAGAATTTGAAGGTGACTGTTCTCTCCAGGTTGTCCATCTGGTCAAGCAAGAGGATAACTGTTTCCAGAAGGAAAGGAAATCCTGCAGTGCTGCCCTTCTTGAGCTCTGCTAGCCCCTGTCCATGCCCCGGGCCACCCCGAGCCAAGGGGTTATCTTGGCTTCTTTCTCTCTCTGGACTTCAGCAAAACAGCTGCTTCCCTGTGACTTCCCCCAGGAAGTGGCTTCTGACAAGCAAACCACAGGCCCGTAGAAGTGACAGTTTTCAATAATCAAAACCTCATAAAAGGCTGGAACGAAAATTGTTGTAGTGTGGGAAACAGCAAGTCCTTGGCAGGCCCCGAGAGGCGAAGAAATCATTTGCTGAAGCTCCCATCCAAACACACCCCATGCCCTACTTTCTCTAAACACAAATCACAGGCAACTTGATTTTTCTCCTGGAGTCTGAGTTGGCCTTGTTACCAGGAGGAAATTTCAAGGGTGCCTCATTCCAAGCATTTCAGTTATAATTTGATCTCTATCTTTTTTTTTGTAGACAAATTTTCATGTTTCACACCTCCCATTCCATTTAAGAAAATGGGGATGGTCTGAAAAGCGTGGCAGGGGACGTGAACATGAGGAGCATGTGTGGAGATGAGGTGAAAAGAGAAAGAATACAGTAAAGTAAAAGCCCATCAAATGGCCCATCCCTGAGCAGATAGGCACCATCCTCCCTCGGTACTCACCCAGACCTGGGAGACTGGTCGTGTGCCCTTGACCAGCTGTTTGTTTCCTGACCTCTGTATGTGGACACCGCAAACAGCCGAAGAGCACGTACGTGATTACGTCACCTTTCAGTCTAACTTTCACAAGGTACAGACTGGACATGAAAAATGGTGTGGGGCACTTCAGGGTATATCTCGCCTAGACTCACTGTTTCTCTCTCTCTCTCTCTCTCTCTCTCTCTCTCTCTCTCTCTCTCTCTCTCTCTCCCTCCCTCCC